>JAAGKR010011555.1:0-19063 GCA_011419295.1 Clarias macrocephalus
CTCTCTCCCTCTCTCACTCTCTCCCCCTCTCACTCTCTCCCTCACACACTCTCTCCCCCTCACACACTCTCTCCCCCTCACACACTCTCTCTCTCTCTCTCTCTCTCTCTCTCTCCCTGTCAAGCTACACATGTCGTTCCTGAGCTGCCAGTGATCCAGACTCCCTCTGCCCTCTGGACCCGTCTGACTCATCCTGGTGCTCCATCCTGGGATGCGTCCGGTGTCTGGGGACGATTTCACTCTACCATGAAGATGTTTCTGGCCTCGACTGATGTTGACAGCTGTTTCTCTTAGGACTTTGCTGCAGTCGCTTGATAGTTCAGGACTGGAATTTCCTACAAGTCGACCCGAGCCTACAGAAAGCAGATCAATCGCTGCTCTCCGTTATCACCCAGATGAGGATGGGTTCCCTGTTGCGTCCGGTTCCTCTAAAGGTTTCTTCCTATTGACATCTCAGGGAGTTTTTTCTTGCCACTGTCGCCCTCGGCTCGTTCATCAGGGACGATCTGATCATTTTTTGATTCGTACACATTCACATTCCATACAAACTTAAATAATTATTTTGATTGTGTAAAGCTGCTTTGCGACAATGACAATTGTTAAAAGCGCTATAGAAATAGAATAGAATTGAATTGAATTATGTTCTATGATACTAAAGAGCGTCCTCATGTTTTTGTTTGTTTGTTTCATCAGAAACTCAACCAATCAGATGAAGCTGGACACAACGTTGTCAACTCTGGTGTGATTTATTAGCGCAATTCATCATAAAACAGACCCGGTCTGGTCTAATCACCAGCTTTTACCAAATGAAGGCACAACAAGACACGAGACAAGGCAGCAAAGTACAACTCGCCAAAGGAATTCAGTTAAACACACACACACAAATGAGTTGAGGACCAAACCCACGAGAGGACCAGGGGGCGGAGTCTCGACATGAAAAGACAAAATGTAAATTCATATAGGATTTTTTAAGTTTACAAAGTGATTTAGATACAGCGAAAAATTAATCACATTAAAATAATAATATTTGTAAATAATTTATATAAAAACAATAATAAATATGAATAAAATATAAAACGAAAAATGGTAAACTAAAATAGTTATTTACAAAACTGACTGCTATATTTGTCTAGGGTCGCTTACAAACCTTGTTGCCATGGGAACTGCGACACAGAAGGGGAATCCATCATTTATTATTTATTTGTTTTTGTTGCTTTTGTGTGTTGTTTTTAATCCTTTTGTAAATAATTCATGTAGGTTTCTATTTTCTACCTTTTAATGTTCGCCAAGAGTTTTTTTTTTTGTATCTTCTTTTGTGTTGTTTATCTTGTTATTGTCCTTGTTTTTTTTAAATAAGGTTAAAAACATTGTGTGCCTTCTTAATCACTTTTTGTTACACAGTTCCCTTCCTGGTTATGTCGGGATTTGATTCTTTAAGCTCGCACTACGGTTACTGTACTGTATATCCCGCGTTAGTTCGCGTCATCGCTGCTGTTTATTGGAGACATTTTTCCCAGCTGGTTCGAGATGTGTGTTTGTATTGATTACTCCATGTTTATGTTGCTGGAGCTCAGCTAATAACTCATCCGTGACTCTTTTTCAGCTCTGAGCCACACGCTGTATCAGCTCCTCCTCCTCTCTGTGCCTCATCTCTCTAATAAGCCAACAACCAGCAGGGATCCGTCATAGAGTTATCAAAAGGACCCGAGCCGAAAGAGAACCGCGGCGTGTCTGTCTGTCTGCGTACGTGTGTGTGTGTGTGTGTGTGTACAGTATGTGTATTAGCCAAAGCCCAAGCGCATAAACCAGAGATGTTGAGAGGGTGACACAGACAGAAGGAAGAAGAGAGAGAAAAAAAAAAAACAATTTTCTTCTTTCCCAGTCATCAGATTAAGTGCACCGCTGATCTCTCTTACTTTCCCTGAAAGGTTTGTGAAATCCCATCCTCGAATTAGGTGTCAGCTTCATAGCGGTGCACTGTGGGAGACGAGGAGGATCAATGGGCTGTCAGTGAAGTATGCATGGAAACTCGAGAGTGGGAAATAGAACAAAGCTGGACTACTCTCGGGGAACGGCAGCGAGCGAGAGGGAAGATGGAGGACACGGGTTTGATACGAGACGGTGCTCGAGGCTGATAAAGAACCGGCTTGTGGGTGCAGATTACCCAATAACGCCGCGCTTCAGACGGAGAAGGTTTAGACCTAATGATGCTGTGAGGAACACCAGAGGAGACTCGGAGTTAGAGGAGAGTGACGCTGAGCCTGAGAGTTTATCACCAGATCCATGCAAAGTCTTTCTTTTAAACTTAACCCTCGCGATTTGCTGACAATTACAATCTTTATTCATTACAGAATTCTACATCATATTTTCTATCCTGTTCCTGTTCGCACTTACGTAGCAGCGTCTGTAAACACTCGTTCCCTCAGCAGCCTCGCTCTTTTTTACTCAGTCGCAGTTAATTAGGCAAAAACCACGGCGTGTTACATCACGTTACTGAAAAACAGCAAAAGCTAAAGAGCACTTATTGAGAACAAAAAAAAGACTATTTTCTCATGTTTAGACGTTCAGACGGATCTCCAGTGTGTGTGTGTGTGTGTGTGTGTGTGTGTGTACGTGCAAAACTCATGAGGAAATATGTTCCCTGCTCTGTGTCCTTTTGTACAATTTTTGTATTAATAAAAAGAAGAAGCCTTTATTTGTACACAGTGAAATTCTTTCTGCACAGACTCCAGCATATACAATACAGCGCCCCCTAGAGCAAACAGGGTTAAGGGCACAACAAGGGCAACTTGGCCTGCAGTAGGCGAGTGTTGACCGGAGGTTCCTCCACGGGAATGAAGAGAATGGTACAGTATGTGCTTTCAAGAACAGAGGTTCTTGGATGGATGGATGAATTGGGGTATTTCAGCTGATGCAAAACACACACACACACACACACACACACACACACACACACACACACACACACACACACACACACACACAGTGGGGGAGAGACTTGTTTCATTGCAGAGACACGTGTTACTGTAACTTGCTAAAGTAACAGTTAAATATCGGACGTTCAAAGTTGCAGCTTTACATCTGACTGTTACAAAGCGCTGGCACTGGAGACTCCTTCCATAACTGTTACATAAACATATTTCTCCATTCAGAAATCTATTTTTAAAAACTGTTTATATGGCGCATGCTTCATCCAAGTCCCCGTGAACGAGCTGTTACTATAGAAACTATAACCCGTTAGTATTAGCGCTTTAACAGGAAGCTGTATGCACTGTACATTTCGACCAATCAGAATCCAGAATTCAACAACACTGTGTTATGACGTGATGTTGTGAAGTCCTGAGAGTCCATGTTCTGCTAATTAATCTAAAGCTAACTTTACTGCAGAACCAGAGGATCATTTTGTGTCATTCCAATTCACAAAAAAAACTATTCCACTAATAATGATCTACAGTAATCATGAGTCTTAGAGCAGGAAGTCTCTATTCAGATATACAGTAGACATGAAAGGTGAGATTATGTCTAACATAAGCAATGTAACAAAACAGTAGTCTGAGATAATGTCTGTGTTTTATTGCAGTTGACCCTGGACATATTCCCAAAAAGAAAATAATAACCTCTGTCTGGTACCTATTATTTTCTCCTACACAAATTTTGTTGGGTTGTGTTTTTTTATTTTATTTTATCAAGCAACAAGTCTCCACATGTAATTCATGCTAATGCTCATATCTGAGTCCAGCTGTAAGTGTTAGCATAAAATAAACATTTATCTGGGAGTGGGATGTTGGTTATTTACACCGGCGTGTCGAGACAGGAACACCGAGCGGTTTATTATCCCGCTGCAGGTAAACATGCTCAGTCTGAATTTACGGCTCTGTAGAAGCAGGAACGGTGATTTTTTTTCTTCTTATCAAGCACCTGCTATGAGTTTAATGAATACCCGCTGCCTTTTTACCCTCTATCTGATTTCACTATTTCAAATGGTCACATGATGTTCCTCTTTAAACAGAATGAAGTTACTTTGACTGTAATGCAGAACAGACAAATGGGTAGGTTAGTGAGTAGGTTAGTGAGTAAATTAGTGAGTAGGCTAGTGAGAAGGTTACTGGGTAGGTTAGTGAGTAGGTTAGTGAGAAGGTCAGTGAGCAGGTTGGTGGGTAGGTTAGTGGGTAGGTTAGTGGGTAGATTAGTGAGTAGATTATTGAGTAAGTTAGTGGGTAGGTTAGTGGGTAGGTTAGTGAGTAGATTAGTGAGTAGGTTAGTGGGTAGGTTTGTGAGTAGGTTTGTGGGTAGGTTAGTGGGTAGGTTAGTGGGTAGGTTTGTGAGTAGGTTTGTGGGTAGGTTAGTGGGTAGGTTAGTGAGTAGGTTAGTGGGTAGGTTAGTGAGTAGATTATTGAGTAAGTTAGTGGGTAGGTTAGTGGGTAGGTTAGTGAGTAGGTTAGTGGGTAGGTTAATGGGTAGGTTAGTGAGTAGTTATACAGACAGATAGACTGGCAGGTGGAGAGACAGGTTGAGGTATGTAGACAGAGAGAACAGAGAGAAGGTCTACAGACAGACAGGTACGTTGGCAGGCACACAGGTAACTACTGTACATGGGTAGATAGAGAGACGAGTAAGTAAGCAGGCAGGTTGGTTAGTAAGTAGGTAGTATAAGACAGTTATATAAACAAAGTTATGTAGACAGGTTGGTAGACAGACGGATACGGTATGTGTATACTAACAGACAGACAGAAAGTCATGTAGGCAGGTAAATCTGGAAACATACATGTAACTACTGTAGATAGACAGACAAGAAGGTAGGACGGTTTGTAAATACTAGTGAGGTAAGTAGGTAGACAGACAGACCGGTAGATATCACGCTGGAATGTAAGTTTTATACACCACACGAAGGTAGTTAGTTAGACAGATGGACAGGTGTGTAAGTGGGGAAGTCTGTAGACCTGCATGTACAGTATGTAGGTAGATAAAAAAAAAAAAAAGTTAGACAGGTACGGTAGGTAGATGATGCACTGGTAGGTGGCTAGTGTAAGCATGCAGGTAACAGGTAAACAGGTACTGTAGGTATGCAGGTAGTTCGCCAGATTAAAGAATAGGTAGACAGATGGACTGGTGACCGATAAACAGATGAACATACCGACAGGTAGGTATGTCACACGCTACGACACGCAGACAGACAGGTGAGTAGTTAGACAGACAGACAGGTTGGTAGACAAATAGGCAGACTTGTTGGTAGAGGAACAGAAAGACAGACAGACAGGTTGGTGGACAAACAGACAGATGGTAGACAGAGGTTAGACAAAAAGGCAGACATGTTGGTAGAGAAACAGACAGATAGATGGGTAGACAGACAGACAGGTTGGTAGATAAACAGACAGACATGTTGTTGGACAGACAAACAGACACAAAGGCGAATAGACAGACAGGCAGGTAGACAGACAGGTGGTTAGACAAATGGGCAGATGTGTTGGTAGTTCGACAGACAGACAGAGAGGCAGGTATGTAGACAGACAGATGGACACACGGGTGGGTAGACAGATGGACAGACAGACAGTTAGACAGACCAGAGTTTAGACAAACAGGCAGACATGTTGGTAGAGAAACAGACAGAGAGACAGACACCTGGGTAGACAGACAGGTCCAGCAGGTACTGTAGGTAGAAGTCAGGTTCTGAGGGAGAGAGTAGAGTTTGGCTGCGGTGCTGATGAGACTGGAGTCCGTGCTGTAGGAGGTGAAGTGAGAGACGTCACTAAACTACACTTCTGTGCTTTTTCAGCTCCAGACTGCGGCGCAGCATCCACTTAAGATTTGAAGTGTTGTTGATTTCACCAAAAAAAAAAAAAAGCCTCCACACAGCAGCACAGGGCAGCCATAACTTTTTATCCCCTAGAGAGTGAATTAAGCCTAAAGGCAGCCATAAAGTCCGTCCTCGGTGACTCACAGCAAACACACGGCACAAAGAAGTCGGGGAAGTGAGCCGAGGCGATTAAAGGCCGTGATGGATTCGAGCCGGAGCTGGTGGAGGCTCCAGGCTCTTTCTCGAAATTCCTATGCACACACAGCGGTGTTAAACGATGACATTATTCCAGCTGACAGGCTCGCACAGACACACACACACGCACACGCATACACACACACACACACGCACGGGGGGGAAGCGAGGCAAAGAACAAAAGAGGGATGGAGTGGAGTGAGGCGTGGAGTCTAGACCAGGGTTCAGACTCGAATCATTGAGACGTGGAGCTCAGCAGAATCTTTACTGAGATCGTCCTGTTCTCTCTCCTGCTGCGTTTCAGTTATCCGGAAATTTCAGAGGAAGCAAGAACGGAGGAACCATTAGTCTGGGAATATGCGCATGTATTTCCTTTTATTCAAAAGACATGCGATATTTTTTAGCCCTGAAATTCCATATATATTTTTATATTCTGTACGTGACCCTGAAATAGAGGAATTATTTAGATTTAAAAGGGATTGTGTTTAAAAGGAGATGAATAAAGCCCTGAGTAACGGAGCGGAGTCACAGATGCTGCACTGTGATGTTGATCATTTTCTCCTACAGCATGTCCTGATGCGTTTTATTCCTCTATACACAGCAACAATCCGTTTTCATCTAACACAATGTTACAGCTTTGACTGTTACTAAGCTCTGACGCTGGAGACTCCTTCCATAACGAGCTGTTGGATTCTGAAGGTGTTGATTAATTCTCTGTAACAGCTCCGGATCATAGCTGTATATACACGTTAATATTACTAACTATATGTTTTCAGAGACATTGAGGACCGACAGAAGGGTTTGCATTTTTCTCAATAACATGACAACGCTCTCTCATCAATACTTGAGTTTCATATCTTATTTAACAAACACACTCCTGTAATGATTATTTATAGCTAGATTATTTAATGCAAAGACCAGCATCACAGTCTGCACATGGGAAAGTACCTTAAACTCATTTCCAGTGTGTGTGTGTGTGTGTGTGTGTGTGTGTGTGCATTTTCATTTCTGCTCAACAGATTTAATTATGTGCATGACCTCATTTCTGGTATTTTTACCTACAGTACACATGTGTGTGTGTGTGTGTGTGTGTGTGTGTGTGTGTGTGTGTGTGTGTGTGTGTGTGTGTGTGTGTGTGATTGTCAGGTTTTCAGTTTATTACAGACTGAAAAAAATGTCGGCGCTGAAATGTTTTCTGTCTAACGTACAGCTCAGCTCCACATATTAGAGTTAATGTGAATGCAGAAGAGTCTAGACTCAGGATAATGTGTCCGGATAATGTGTGTGTGTGTGTGTGTGTGTGTGTGTGTGTGTGTGTGTGTGTGTGTGTGTGTGTGTGTGTGTGTGTGTGTGTATATACACGTTAATGTATTTAATGACATGGAGAATCTGGCCTTCAAAAGAGAAACACCGTAATGAAAACCCAAAATACACACACACACGCACACACACACACAGACACACACACACATACACACACACACACACACACACACACACACACACACACACACACACACACAGACACACACACACACACACAGACACACACACAGATACAGATATGAGACATGTTAAAGTGTTATCTTTTTAATGCAAACACAGATATATTGGCACCCCATCTATGTTATATTTGCAAAAAGGCTCATTTTTCTTTTGCTTGTGTTCTTTTTTTAGTGCAAGAAAAACAGCTTTAGATATTTCAGAGTTAAAAAAGGTTATTTTTTAAAGCTCTCTCAGTCACCTCTCTTTTGCCCTGTGTATTTTTTCCTTCATGTTTGGTCTGACTGCTCCTTTAATCCGAGACTTTAAAAGGAGTAATAGCGGAAATGCAAGAGCCATTAGCTAGTGACGAGAGTAACGATCTTTTAACATTTATGTTCATTCATTAGGCCGACGCTTTAATCCACTGAGTCGTTAACGGAGCTGACGGTAATGTGGGTGCAGGAAACATGAGAGTTAAATGCTAGAGGCGTGGCCTTGGTGAAGGAGGCATGGACCAGTCCGAAGTGTCCAGTCTTCTCCAAAACGGGCCAGTGTGTGTGTGTGTGTGTGTGTGTGTGTGTGTGTGTGTGTGTCTTGGCCACTGTTCGTTTGTTCGATTCGGCTCAATTCAGTTGTTCGTTAAGCCTAAATGCTTTGTCGATGCAAACTTCTTGCAAAATTTTAGTTCTTAAGGCAAAAATTCTTAAGGCGTGTGCCTTCGTATGCCGAGGTACCGCTGTACTTCCAAACATATAAAATGTGTGTGTGTGTGTGTGTGTGTGTTTGTGTGTGTGTTTGTGTGTGCAGGTTTTCATTCCAACCTTGAAGAAGTCACCCCTACCCTAAGTGAAGGGGTAAAGGGGTGTGGCATCAGTATCAATCAGTTATAAAGGAGGTGTGGCCTCAGACACAATGTCTGTCTGTAAGCACAGTGGTACAGTAGCTCTGCCTATCAATTTACTCTGTTCCAGAAGCGAGTTCTTAAGGTGAAATTCCGTATTGTAAAACACGTTGTCCCACAGGAAATAATGTAAATGCAGATAATCCGTTCCAGCCACTCAAAAATATTACCAATTTCCAACACTATAATCATATTTTTGCATATAAAAACAATCAAAACATTTAGAAAAGACTGTAAATGAAGTAAACTATGAAATAAATAGACATTTAACCTCACTTAACCTTAATTTATGATTTCCCTGTGCTTGGTGGGTTTCCTCCTGGTACTCCGATTTTCCAAAGACATGCAGGGTAATCGTGAGTGTGGTAGATTGACAGCAGGTCAGTGGTGAACCCCGCCTAGTGCCCCGAGTCCTCTGGGAAAGGCTCCAGGCCTCCCGCGACCCTGTGCAGGATAAGCGCTGTAGAGAACGAGTGAGAGAGTGAGAGAGTGAGAGAGTGAGAGAGGTGGGTCACGTCGCCAGCGTGAAAACATCAAGTTTACTAACGTCTCATATGAGTTGTCACGATATTGAGATCACAGTGCTGGGGGTTTCTGTAGACAGTGAGCTGAGTTTGATGTAAGCTGGGGATCTTCATCTGGATTTATTAAACTTTAGAGACTGTTGTGAAGATCAAGATGTTCAAGAAGATCAACAGTTTCTGAAACAAAAGGTGGCTTTGGTAAAGCCGAGGATCACCGGGATGGTGTTTCTCCTCCCTGCATTCAGAAAGAAGGAAGGATTGATGTTGTTTGCATGTACACAGCACCAGTGGACACTTTACATTTTATATTTTATTGTTGTTTGTGGTTTAGGTAAATGACTTGTGTAACTTTTCTGCTCTTGGCTTCTGTGAGGTTCAGTTTGAGTTGCTTGCTGGTTTACGGGGTCGTGTTTTGGTTGTCTTCTAAACATGTCATATATATATATATTTTCATTATATTTACATTTAGGCATTTGTCAGACACTCGGATCCAGACCGATTTACAAAATACTTTATTTATTTATTTATTTATTTATTTATTTATTTTTACCAAGAACAGGGAGAACCTGCAAACTCTGATTGGCTGTTTTTTTTTTTTAGGTCCTCAGGGTTTTAAAGATACAGTTGTTGCATTGGAAAAGACGTTTTGTAAGAAAATTAATCTTTGTAAGTAATACAATAGATAAAGATAGGCCACACCCCTAACTTAGTACTTACATATTTGTTCATACAGTATGTTCTTTGGAATATAGTCAGAGCTACAGTGTTATTTATTACAGTGTTTTTCATTGATATTCCCTTTAAGTTGTTACGAAAAAAGAAATAATTCTTCACTGCGTCTTTATTGTCAGTGTTGGGGGACGTTACTTTTTAAAGTAACGAATTACATTACAAAATTACTGTCATTAAAAAGTAAACCGTTACATTACTGTGTTACTTTCTGATAAAAGTTTGAGTAACTTCTCCATTGCAGAAAATAAAAACTCCTTTGATTCCTCATGCATGTTGTTTTAGTCAAGACCTTTATAATTATTCTCGCGGAAGCTCGCGGACCTTGCAGGACTTTGCGGAACATCAGACGGCTCACAGTATCTAACACCGCTTCTCACCGCGAGTCAAACCGCATAGGTAACAGTAACAGCAGGAATAATAGAGGGGGGGGGGGGGGGGGAGGGTTATCTGGGGCGGGGCTTGTAGGACAACTTTCACACACACACTAACAGAATGACTGCTGTCTGGCTCACGGATACATAAATTGTCTGAATAACGGATTACATTTGTGAAAATGTAACCAAGTAACTGAGGACTTGAATGGCGGCGTGAACGCGTTAGATTACTGTTACATCAGAAAAGTCATCCGAGTCCTCTAACGCGACTTTTTGTACAACACTGTTCATTGTATAAGTTGCTAAGAGTAGCTTTTTTGCACCAGTAGCTTTTAAGGTGGTGAAATATTTTGCACGTTAGTACAGGAGTTGATGTGAATCAATCAACAATCAACCAAATTTCAACATTCTATTAATTTCAAACGTTCTCTTGCTTATCATGCGCTTTACTGATGACTTGATCTTCAAGCACTTACAAAATTGCTCATGATTGTTACCCAGAATATATTTTTCCCCTCACTTGAGAAAAAGGTGTAGTAAGAGTTCTACCACCATGGCTTTTATCAAAGAGAAAAACGTAAGCGCTAATGTGGAAGCTGACTAGCGGTTTTTATTCCCCACACACTCCTGTAACCTTGACTGGACACTAATGTGAGCCAAAGACTGCTGTATTACAACCAATCAGCAGATTTACGTTTTATGTAAATGGTCAGGCTTTATGAATTTTTAAAGCAGTGATGTCAAAGACAAAGCGAAGGAGAAGCAGGTAACATGAAACACAGGGATGATGAGGACTGTACAGTTCACTCCTGACCTTATTTTCCTCATGAGAAATTCTCACACATGAATACAGATTAATCCATGAAGACTCAAAAATACAGAGCGGGAAAAGTTTCCTTGGAAGGTGACTTTCAGTGTGTGTGTGTGTGTGTGTGTGTGTGTGTGTGTGTGTGTGTGTGTGTAGGTGTGGGTGTGTGTTCGTGCGTGCCTTCATGTGTGCTAGACCAACACCATCTCCAACATTTTTGACGGGTTGAGTATAAAAAAAAAACAGAGAAAATGAGAAAAGTATATTCTGCCTTGTTTGTAAAGTCACATTAAAGGGGCCGTTTGCAACTTTTTCCAGCTCAGTGATGAAAACACAACACATCCTCTGGGGATTTCTTCATTTAAAAGAGGTGGAGCTAATTTCAGGGCCAGAAAAATTTACATAAAGTCTGATAAAATTAAGAAATGATTGACATTCAGTAATGAGACTTACAGTTTTTTATTAATTATCTTTAAAATTATATGATGCTCATCCTACATTTCTCACATATTTACTAGATCCACATCTGGTAACTTACGGAAGTGGCAGTATCACAACCTCAAGAAAAAAAAAGTAGAAAATAAGTTTTTTTTTTTTGTTTGTTTGTTTTTTATGTTTAAATGCTGAACATTATCTTGTATACATCCACACACACTATTTGGAAATATATTTTTACCCTAAAAAGGCAAGGAAGATACCTTGATGATACCATAAAAATTACAACAATTAAATAATATATATATATTTTAAAAATCACAAAAGTTTTGGGAAAAAAGAAAAAAAATGGTCAAATTCTGGATTTCTAAGTATTTCAATACATGGCTTGTAAATGGTTAAATATTACATTATTAAATAATATTTTTCATAATGCAAGGTACAATTGATCTTTGTTGGTGGTGTTCAAGGAGAAGGTTGCAGATTAGATTTGATATCAGAACTGGTTGGTTGGCATGTCTGCTGGGATCACTATGTCAAAGTAAATAAATAAACAAACATCTCTAATTACAACGCTTTGTTTTGTTACCTTAGCTTGAGGGCATTAAATCTTAGCAGCGGTTTAAAAACTATGCTAACTGCTATGCCTCAGCGGTTTGTTGAAGAACTAAGATCCAGTCAGAAAATCTGATTTATTACCCACATGATTAATATTAACACTAACCCCCCCCCCCACCCCACCCCCCCCCACCCCACCCCACCGTCACGCCTCAAATTACACGGTGATGTGTTTAAATAAATCTCCATAAGAAAGTTATATGCAGGCAACTGAGTGTAAGCTAAGCTAATGACTGAGGCTACAAGTCCATTTGGTGGTAATACAGAAACAAGAGAACTACAGTATCTAGAATGTTAACATTCATCTTAGGTGTGTGTGTGTAATTTGCTAAGAAAAGACTATTTTAGATTAAAACAACAGTTCACAAAAGTGTCATAGACAAAAGAAACATTAACAAACGTGTGTTACATGTGTATGTGTTAACTCTGTTTGAGTGCTTATTTTGATATTTCTATTTATCGTTAACAAAAAAGAAAAAAAAATTAAAAAATAGAAAAATAAAGTTTCTTCCTTGCATAAAAAGCTGCTTATCGTCCAGAAGATACAGCATATGTGCTGATATTGCAGTTCCGAAAGCACGGTGCATCTATTCATCCGCACTATAACGATAAATCCCTACAAACGTTTCCACAAAGCGGAATAATTCAACGATTGCGGTGATTATACGCGGCTCAATATGTGCTCCAGAATTGGGTCAGGAAAAAAAAAAAAACAACGCAGTGAACTGAGGAGCGTTTACGGCTTTTTATAGGTTCAAAAAATACAAACACAAAAAATAGTCAAAAATAGGCAGGCATTAAAGTTCCTCTGGAGGGCACACGATAATTACTCACATCCGCTCCCACGCCGTATGTAACCCTGAGGAGCGTCGTACGGATATGACATACTTAGCAGTAACAACACGACTCGGTAATTCAGGTCAGAGCTGTGCCTGAGGCGGGCGTAATAACCCTGCCATCTTTCCAGCGTCTCGTTTTCATGTTTATTTTATGCCAACAACCTACGAGGGCGAAATGACATTTTATTCCTGCTTGCCAGCAGAAGTCATATTGTCGCTCCAGATTGCTTCTTTGTGTGTTGCTCATGATACCTGCTAGACGTAGTGAGATGCGGCACCTGATATGTTCTTATGAAAAAAGGACAGATGGAAATTTTAATATATTTAATCCATGAAGTAACAACAGCGTACTTCAATCACACAATGTTCTGGAAAATTGAGTTTACTGCACGGTCTAATTCTCTGGAATTTCTATTTATTTCAAGAACCATGTACTGTATATACAGTAGGGGGGAAGTTCAGTAGATAATTTTGGAAATAATTATTTATATAGAATTACTTTTAAATGATTCATCATGCTATAGAATTGATAAATGAATGTTAACTTTAATTAGCAATGGGACTCAATAGGCTGTTCTACTTAGTACAAATATATTTTAGTTCATGAAAAAAATCGGAATAATTTTACAACTGACTCCCTTTAAAATAGCTTTTACTGTAGCAATTTAATACATAAAGTAATTACATTTAGATAAACTCTAATATTCAAGCTAAATATAAACATGTGTATATTAATCCGCTCCTGTTTAATATTTACTCAATTAAAATTATTTTATGCTTTTATGCCTTTTTTAAAAAATTTTGTACCTATAAATTTTGAGTAGATAGTTTTTATTTACATTTCTGTAACTATCATTAAAGTACCATAAAGGTGGAAGTGGAGGCGGGGTTAGAGTCTATGGGCGTGGCCAAGTAATGATTGCCTCCTTCCACACACCTGCTTTATGAATCCTTGATCCCTTCCAGCCAATTCCTCCACAGATTGGTTCTTTTCTCGAGGCTTCATCTGCACACAAACCCCGTTACTGGTCAAAGGATGTAAGACGAGCAGTCGTTCGTAGTCGTTTTACCAGCACTGTATGTGATCCTGTCAAAGCTGTTTTGCCTTGCTGTAGGTTGGGCTTGGGAATAATAAATGATTTTCATTAAACGATGCATTTTTCTATTGTGAGCACAAGATAATCACCGATTTAAACCATCTGTTGTTGTCTCCTCCTATTAACGTGCTTGTGCTTGTTTGTAAATAATGTCTACTCATTTCCTCATGGTCTATTTATTGCCTTGTTTTGCACTCAGGACCTTTCAGAGACCAAACATGAAGACGTTAAGAAGAACTTTAACAAGAAGATTTTAAGTCTATAATACAACTAACCTACATAGATAATATTTTTAATTGAGAGATATAAAAAAAAAAAGTTTTATTTTTTGAAAATTTTTTGTACTTAATTTATTGGAAAGATCTTGTATGGATAAATAAGTATTCATAAATAAAAATAAAATGCATTTCTTTATCTTTTGGTTAAAAAATATGCATGAATCCTTTTTTTGACATGGGTGTCTCCAAAGTAACCACTTGGCTTTATTGTTGATTCATGACGTCCCCATGTGACCTCTAATTAACATCCTGGTATCTCATGTGACACTGAGTGAACCCATGATATCATTTCCAACATGGTGGTGTGCCTGGGTAGCAAACATGACCGAACTAACTCATTTTATATATATATATTAAGTTGCATCCCCTTTAACAATGATTCAAAAACATCTCATTTTATATTTAATCTGTTTTAACTGCATATCTTGAAATAATTTGTGTAAATCAAATTAAGATTTGTGTCACATAGGGCTTTATACCATAACATTTTCGGGGAGAATGATATACAAAGTCTTTTTAAAATGTGGTCTTTGTTATGTCCCTTAAAGGAGAAATGAATCTGGGCTTTTGTTTTGAACAGCTTCGTTGTGTCGACCCGGTTGATCTCGGCCCATCATTTAATTCTACTATTAGATTTAGTCGGAGATTATAGCGTGAATGAAATGGTCTGTTGTTGAAATCATATCAGAAAGGAACTTAATCCACTTCCCAGAAGCTCATAAATAATCACCCAGCCTGGTTGATGAAACCCACCAGACTGTCATTTTTTAAATGTAATTAAATGATGTAATTAACCTCGTTATTTCCCACACTGAAATTGAGAACAGAGAACCACAGGGGAGTGAAATTATAAATAGTTTCAGGAGCAAACAGATCAAAGAAATGTTATAAAACCAAAAATTTAAATCAGAGCTCAGTGGAGTTTAATTCACTACCGATGGCTGATAACAGCATAAAACTATAACATGAAGCAGAATGAAAATGAGCAGAAACGTGAGAACGGCCTCAGCCACCTTGTGTCGTGTTAGCACGCTAGAGATGCTAATTACACTAAGTGGCATATTCTTACACACAAACACACTCAGACATAAAAATGACATGACTGAAACTATGTAGGATTTTATCTTGTATATTATTATTTTTTGTTTTTTATTATTTTTTTATCTGTGAAAGTAAGATAACCATTTCATTGGACAAGGAAGCTTATGTATATATGGCCAAGCTACTTATTCTCAGTCTGCATGCTAACTAGCTAATATGCTAGTTAGGTTACTAACTCCTTTGCTAGTTCAGTGAAGTTAACACCTCGTTTTTGTTACTTTTATGTTCAAACATGTATTTAAAGGTTTGTGCTTTTATGTTTTAGAAACTAGCTATAAAAAAAGATACAGCAGTTCATGTTGTTGTTGTTTTTACATGAATTAATCAGGTGAACTAGTCGTGTGACCTCAGGTGAAGTACCAGAACTATTTTAGAGGTTTAACAGCTAAGTTTTTTTTTTTTTTTTTTAAGTTAACAGTTTTACATTCTGGGGTTTTTAATAAACCATTTAAATTTTAAGGCCTATTTTGTGTACATTTCTAAAATAAAATCCCAGTTTAAATCAGTTTTACTTCTTATTTGTAACACTACAAGTATTGGTGCTGATTTACTTTTTTATTATTATTATACAAGTAATACAGAAAATGTTAGTGCCAAAGAAGCTACTTCTGAAGTTTATGCAACATGGAAGTGAGTAATTTTGCTTCACTAAAAATTTTAAGTTGCTAACTTCAGCTGATTTAGAGAGATGATTTAATATGTGGCCCCCAAAATTGCCATTTTTCAGTGTCCACTGTCTCGTTTAAAATGCAAATTATTCATATTTCTTTGAGTAAAAGCTTTTTTTTTGATAAAAGCTCAGAAAGCAAAAAAATCTGTAGTGTCTGTAACCATGTCAAATTTATTTTGCAACATCATAACTATTTTACATTTTAGAATAATACACTTTTTCAGGTTTATGTCTTTTCATGTGAAATCTAAATTGCCCAAGTTTCATTTGAATGAAAGATCATTGAAAGATTTGAATTCAAAAAAGTTACAGACACTACAGAGATAAAATGGCATGGAATTATATTTATCAAAATTTAATCTGATCATTTTAATCTGATAAAAATAGAAATGTTTATGCATATTTACAAATTATAAACTTATATCGAGAGATAAAAAGCATTAAGTATTATGAAAAATGGTGCTACAGTATATTATCTTAAAATTCACCTTTTCACCTACAGTAGATGAGACACTTTTTTAATACCAATACGATATCTGGGCCAATCGCTTATGCATTACACTGAATATAAAAAAGGATTTGACTTTAAAATTTAGATTAAAACCACTTGTGAGGTACCACACCTCGTGCCCAAAGTCCCCCCCCCCCCCCCAACACTGTATACTGGATAAGAAAATGAATTAATAATTAAAAAATCAACTATATTGCATCTTTTATATGAAATACTATCCCTGCCAGTGTTCTTTATTAGGGGAAAGTGTGACGTGTGTGAAGTGCTGACTGTGCTGGTTTTGTCTCAGATTAAAGTTTGAGTTTGTAGAAATCTCTCCGCCTGGAGCTCTGGACGACAACGCTGACGGAAAGGGTGATGGATTCTGTATTCTTACGGAATTTTAAGAGAATCCAGAAACAAAACCTTTCTTCTGCATCATTCACAGACAGTTTGAAACACATACGAAGGAACTGAAGTGATTGTTTATTCAGAGAGGCGAGAAGGAAAAGGTGCAGCGAGAGGCGGGGAATAAACAAGAATCAAGCAGTTTTTAAAGACGTCATTCTGTTCTCAAGGACAATAGGCTTTTCTGAAAGCGTAAAAACTCTTGCTGTGTTTTATTACAGTTATCAGTGTTGTTTGAACACCACATGAGCTCCAGTAGAGGAGGAAAAAAACCTACTTTTTATGTGAAGTAATAAACATAATCATGATTTTCACACGTCGAACCAACCCACTCACTTGATTCTCCAGCACATCTCTCAGACGCTGGCTTGAGATCGGGAAATTGGAATTTGGAGGCGGAGTCAACACCTCGAACACTTTGTCATGTTCCACAAACTGAACAATGAACGATGTGTGCAGTGAGTCAGGGCGCGTTATCCTGCTGAACGAGGTCACTGCCACCAGGGAACACCGTCTCCATGAATGAGTGGGACAGTGTTGAGGTAGACGCTGCGTGTTAGATTAACAGCCACGTGATGTTTCCCAGCAGAACATCACCCAGAGCATCACACTGGCTCCACCGGGTCACCTTCGTCCCACCCCGGTGCATCCTGGTGCTGTCTCCTCCCCAGGTAACCAACGTGCATGAACCTGGATGAAAACATGATCCATTAAACCTTCTTCCACTGCTCAGTGGTCCAGCCCTGTTGGTCACGTGCACATTGTAGGAGCTTTTACAATGGATGTTCAGTCTTCTTTCTATCAGTCAGCGTTCACCTTTCAGCAGTTTGAGCTCTTCTTCAGGATCAGACTACACGTGCCAGCCTTCACAATCCCAGGTGCATCAGTGTGCCATGGCTGCCCATAACCAGGGTGGACCAGGAACCTCCTACCTGGAGCTGCAGTTTTCATTTATTATTCATATACAGTATGTGTTTTGTTACTTTATTTATATATATAATCACATCAACCTCTGGTTAAATTGATGTAATTTTCCATTAAATTGATTTCCAAAGCTTTGTAATTTACACACAGTTGAGAGATTGTTGTTGTTGTTGTTGTTGTTTGTCCTGCGCTCTAACCGGTGTACACACTATCCAGAACTCATCATGCTCACTCACAAGCTTCTCTATTTATTTCATGCTAAGCTTTGATTTCCTTTTCTGATGTTTTCCGTGACTCTTAAGGCCGATATCTTCTGACACAAAGCAAGACAGTTTTGTTGCATTAATACAAATCAAATTCCAGATGTTTTCTTGGTGTGTTTATATCTGGTGCATCATTTCTAAACAGATGGGCCATGTTTTTGGCTGAAGATAACAGCGCTTGAATTTCAGTGCGCTTCCGGCAAAAATCATTGCAGATGCGTTATCGTAAACAATGCTGTTTGGTTCTTGTGTCGCACAACAGGATTTTAAAATATCACCAGAATGAACCATGGGGAATTTTTCTTTCAGATAGTCGGCTTTAAAACCCCATCGCTCTTTTTCCAATTTTGTAAAAACAGATGCTTAAGAAGCAAGAGCTGGGCTGAGAGTGTAGTGCCAGGAGAATAACCAAATTATTATATTGTACATGAATATATACACTTATTAGGCTTTTATATTAGCGGTATCATGGATATATTTATATTAGCAATATTTCTTTCTCTATAATTAAATATATAGATGTTTTTATGTCTATCAGCTCTAATTTGCAATTTTTGTACAAGGCTATTGCTTTATTGCTTCAGTTTGCTCAATATTTGTACCATTTTCAATTTTCTAAATGATTTGTAACCAGGAAATGATCTAAATGATGAATACCTGAAGCTGCAGTATGGAAGGTGTATAACAGAATCATTTGTTTAATAAAATCTCTGATATTTTACTCGCAAAGCTACAAGTGAAGCTTTGAATTCAAAGAAATCTACCAGTCTATCAGCCGAACAAAACCACCAATACAAAACTCGAGCTGTATCTGATGACAGTAAAGTATGTTCATTAAACTCAATAAAATTTATTCTAAACAAAACTTTTTTTTGGTTTAAATCTTGATTTGACTGTTTATTACCTTAGCATGGCTAACTGAACTTTTTTTTAGGTAGCAATGATTAAGCTAGCTAGCGTTAAAATTTGGTTTCTACTTAAACGCGATGTCCACTAGATGGCGCATCAAGGTCAATGCATTCTTATCTATAACATGTGAAACTGTAAAATCCCTGCACAGCGACCTTAAACACAGTTCTGAGTTCAATTTCTCTTAATCAATCTGAAGAAATTGTGATTCAGTGGCG
>JAAGKR010011556.1:0-14831 GCA_011419295.1 Clarias macrocephalus
ACTCGGTACACGACGAGCCTGCTGAGTCAGTCGAAGCTCTGAACCTCGGCTCGGGCTGATCGATCCCGAGCCTCGTGCGGCGCCGTACGTCAGCCTGATGCGTGACCAATCGCATCGTCCAGAGCGAGCAAAGTTCCTCGAGTGTGTGAACAGATCTCGTCTCAGACGATGGAACGAGAGAGAGAGAGAGAGAGAGAGAGAGAGAGAGAGAGAGAGAGAGAGATGCTCCATCTCAGAGCTGCGCATCATTACCGGCACACTGCAGCTTCCTCATCAAGGACAAAAAAAAAAAAGTGCGGCCAGACATGACCTTGTGAAAATAGCAGATGGGATTTTAATCACACACACACACGTACACAAATAAAGAGAACTGCAGTCCTTACCGTACATGGACAGAGAAGACCGTAAAGATGCTGTTTCCTCGTCCTAGCCTGCAGCTTCTCTCATGCAGCTACAGCAATGCTCACACACGCCTCTCTTTTCTTTCCACACACACACATGCACTGAGGGAAAAACAGCCTCGCGCACCTCAGATGCGTGCTAAGGGAAATAAAACGAGTCAAGCATGATGACCTTGGCTTTTCCCTGACTGCGCTCCCAAGTGTTGAAAAAAAAAATAAACGCTGATTATCCACACAGCAGCGGCACATACACACACACTCCTCCTGAACACCAATCGGCTCTCAGGGGGAGGGGCGTGGTCATGTGATAGGGAAGCAGAAGCTCCGCCCATTTTTAAGAGCTATACCCGTGCTCCGTGTTGTTCTCTCTCACGGGAAGCATCGTTGGTTATCATCCGTCATCTCTCATCCTCATCACACACACTGTCTCTCTCTCTCTCTCTCTCTCTCACACACACACACAGTTTTTCCTCATGAGGACCAGCCGAAAAGTCACATATTCCTATTTCACAGGGATGTCTAAGCCCTGACCAGGATATAAACAAACATGTCCAGACAAATGGTTTTATATTAAAATTTAAATATTTAAATGGGGGGGGGACACTTCATGTCCTGTGAGGTCCATAAATATGTGGACACCGACCAAGTTTCTGTATACCGCAGTATCCTCACAATCCTCAGTCCTCACAATCAAACACCAAACACTGGGGTGTGAAGTGAAGAGAGCCGTGAAGACAACACGCCTCAGATACAAACACAGCGCGCTACCTGAGACAGCCTGCTCCGAGCAGGACAAAGAGACTAGGGCCGAAATTTTGGCGTACCTGTCGCTGTACAGCAAAAAAAGTTCCATGGGGTGGAGATGAACCCGATCAGGCTCCTCCTGCCTGGGTGGAGTCTAAGAAAACTGACGTGCGAACGGAGACAAAAGATCTCATTCGACTTTACTCTTACAATCGTTACTGTTCGTCAGTAAATGAAGTATTTTTGTTTGTTTTTTTATATGTTTGATGTCATGATAAAAAACGTTAAGTGGAAGTTCCCCAATATTTGTGTGACGTTATTTGGTGTTAGCCTAGATAAATAAGATAAATACAAAATAGTGCATTTAATAATCAATTATCACAGTTTAAATCACAATCGCAGTACATGTCAAAATAACCACAAGGTCATTTTATTTATTTTATTGTTCAATTTCTTTTTATCAAATTCAATTCAATCAATCCTAATCACATCACAATATATATTATATTTTTATTTATTTTTTTATTTATTTATTTTTTTTATTATTATTTTTTGCTGAAATATTGTGACAGTTTAACATAAAATGTATCAAATGTTATTTAATCCCTCGATTAAAGGTTAAGTCTTATTATTTTTATTATTATTATTTTATTAATATTGTTTATTTAATTTTTTTTAAGTGGCAGGACCAGTACCTTGAGAGAAAAAGTGTAAAAAAAAAAATAAAATAAAGTATTTTTCTATTTTTCACATTTTCATATTTAAATAAATGTGCCTTTAGCTCTATGTTTATATATTGTTTTATATATTGCCGTATATACACATCCATACATAAACACTACTCTAAACAAATGAGGAACCATATATGGTAACTTCACTGACCTTAATTTGCAACACATAAATAAAAAAAGATTTTGGAAAAAAAAAAATCACAGGGCACACACACATACACACACTCACACAATCATTCACACACTACGGCCAATTTGCGAATGCCAATTAACCTAACCTACATGTCTTTGGACTGTGGGAGGAAACCGGAGTACCCGGAGGAAACCCACCAAGCAAGGGAATCGCACCCGGACCCTGGAGCTTGAAGACGACAGTGCTAACCACTACACCACCGTATTATGATTCGATTTGTATTGAGATTTTGTTAGTATCACAATTTTAAAATTCTCATTCTTTGTTTTGTTTTTTTTAACAATTCTAAAGAAACTCGGAAAATAATTCAGTTATACCACACGGGTTATTGTGTTGCCTGGAAATGTGTGAATAGTTTAGGATTAAGGATTATAATTGAAATTTACCACCTCAAATGCAAATGTTTGAGTTTCATTTGTAATTAAAAACTAATTTTAAAAAAGTCAGTATTAACATTACAATCAACTGAATCGATTTTTAACCACCCGTCTATATATTTTTCAGTATTTTCAATGCATGTACTTTTTCCATGTTTTAGTTTTAAATCATTTTTATTTTTAAATATGTACAGGAATCAGATAATACTCAAGATTACTTTTTATTATGTGATACGTTATCACATACATGTTTAATATCAGCCTATTATCATGTACTAATATCAGCCTTGCTCTGTGTATGTGATGAAATACTTTTTAGAGGGTTTTGAAATTGAAATATCTACAAAAGGGAAGAAATATTTGAGCGTTCTGACCCTGTGGAGACCACAGATATCTTCCTGAGGTTATGATCGGGTTTAGATTTATTTCGTGTGTAGCGCTGACAAAGTACTCACAAGGGTAGCTATGATAGGAATACAAACGCGTGTGTGTGTGTGTGTGTGTGTGTGTGTGTGTGTGAGAGAACAAAGTGTGAAGTCAGATAAAGGAGCCCTTACCCCGGGCCTGGCGATGATCCAGCCAGCTCCGGCAGTCCAGTGTCAGCCTGTGTGTGGTGTGGGGCTCGAGAGCGGGCGTCGGCGCAAGCATCCTGACTTTTTAAAACTTAAACTTCCTTTTAAATAACTAATACAACAGCATCCAGGTGTGTAAATATTTCTTTACAAAAAAAAACTGTAAAATGTCTAGCACCAGGTGGGTAAAGAGTCTGATGGAAATCCGAGACACGTATACGGACGGATCAAAACTTTTCCCAAAATGCAAAAAGACAAGCGGAGTTTAAAATCAGACGGTTTAAACTTTTCAGCTTGTCCTGAGCGACGACTCCAGCTCTGCGTCTCACACAGGGGCTTTAAACATCACTCGCCTCTTCCCGTCGTCCCCTTTCAGTTTTTCCCAGTGCCGAAGAGGACAATGTGTGAGGTGGCACAGTGAATGGCATTGTGTCAGTGACATGTTTGTTAATTAGGCAAGAGAGAGCGAGAGAGAGAGAGAGAGAGAGAGAAAGAACACTGAGCTGCGCTACAGCGATGAGAAGCTGCTACAAATTAAAAAGTCCCACAAGACTGTGAACTTTCTCAGGTTCAGTCAGAGCTGGTTTTTATAAAGAAACAAACTCTCAGGTAAGTTATCTTTCTTCTTTTTTTTCCCTTTGTCATTAATATTTCAGCATTTTGTGTTGTGTTTTTTTGGACAAGCCACTATTTGCTCTGACTGTGATGTAGCTTAAGCGCACTCGTTCATTATGACAATACGTCACTGTTTCCATAACAACGACTGAATTTATAGAAGGAGTCTTCAGTTTCAGCACTTTAACAGTCAATACATTCTCCAAAACAAGCACCAGAGCGTATGTTTTCCATTTTCTCAAATGTAAGTGAGAACTAATAAAATTGTTTCATTTGTTCCACAAAAACAACTCTTATTTGTGAGGTACAAAACACTTTAGAACATGCTGATGCGGGAAAATTATTAACTGTAACATTGGTACATAACTCCACCCACAAGTATTATTCCTTAATTGATTTCTATTCTGATAAAACCCTTCTTTGTGTCTTTCTTTGATATGCAAACGATTGTGACGATCCAATGGATACGCAAACAAGCCCATGATGTCAGCTGGAAGAATCCAAGCACTGGCTTGGCCAAAAAAAGTCTGGACGTTCAGTCTGCCAGAGGACCACCGTATGTTTGGGCGGGGCTGCTCCTGGCTATTTGTGGCGTTCCACAAAGTCAAACACAGTCAGTCGCAGCAGAAAACCACAGATACCTACAGCAAGGTTTAGGCAGCGCTACGGTGCTCAGGGTTAACCATGGTACGACGTATGATGTACTGCAATCAGCTACAGAGAGTTACAGTGACAATGACAGCGTGCAATGAATCGCAATCGCAAGCACTGTATTATCGTAGGTCCCATTGTGGCACATCTTAGAGTGGAAACATACTTCTATTTTATTACATACATAAATCTATTCGGTTATGAATTGCGATTCTTTTGTGAGGTGATTCATGTATCTCGCACGACTTCAAAATCTTTTTTTTTTTTTTTGACATTCATAATAGAGATGAACCGGACGATCGGCCAGTGAGCAGAATTGGCTGGTTTTCAGTTTGACTGGCTGTGAACAGTGATCCGAGCGCAAAACACATTTTTATGACGTTAAATTATTAAACATTGCACACGTTAAAAGCCTCCCATCAGCCCTTTTCTCCAAAGTTCATGAACAAATTAGTCACAAAACACTGCGCACATTGTGTTCAACCTTTAAATAAAGATAGAGGAATAGATTGCTCCACACCTCCAATAAATCATAATCATAAACCCTTTCTGAAGGCATTTGAATAATTGCTTGTGTTTGTGAAATACATGTTTTGGATTTATTTTACAGAATGATTTCCACTAGAACATACTAAACTGTCCAAGTGCTCCAAGACTCAAAAACAGTTATACACTGTTTCCATTAACCACAGACAACTCAGAATCTGTTAAATCTTTAGCGAAAGGCCTTAAAACTAAAATATATACCTGGAATAATAATAATAATAATAATAATAATAATAATAATCACTGTTTAATGAGTAAACTTACCTGCCATCTTTACTTTCCCAGCAGCGTTTCCAGTGCTTTACTGATCCGAAGCTGTCAGTCTGCTCCCCGTGCTTGTATACGCTGCTCCTCCCGCCCTTTGAGCGCTACCCTTCGGTTCATTCACAGCAGGAAAGTCCCAGGATGACATCCAGGCCTACGACAAAAAAGTGCGAAAAATAACTTTCCTCACCCTGCGTCCAAGTCACACCAAGCAGACATGATTTTGAACAAATCTAACATGATATTGTACCAAAATATGTTTAATTTACAAATGTTTTAGTTAGGTAGCGACAATAAACAAACAAGGCAAGCTAGTTATTATGCTAGGTGCTGTTCTACGAGTTAGCAAGCTACTTAGCTATGCAAAGTTTTCCGTTTAATCTGGTGTTTTAAATACCCAAAAAACTAAAATAAACAAAAACAGTATATGAACCGAAATAAAGCATATATATATATATATATATATATATATATATATATATATATATATATATAAAAAAAACACACGCGCTATCCTAGCCTAGCATGCCAGCTGACTAGCCTGGTTAGGACTGTGCTTTGGTTTGATCAGTAATTTGCATGCAAACCGTAATCTTATACAATTGACAACAATTGAAGAAATTTAAAACACTTAAATCTTAATCTTTAAAAAAAACAGCCTTAATGACTAACGTGATAAAAATCATCCACCCGAGACAGAGACCCCTTGCTCCCCTTAGACACAGCCCAACTTAATACAGCTTGTTTCCTCAGACAGCCACTTACATTCATATAAAAACATAAAAAGTTTTTAATTTAATAAAAAAGTTTTTGATTAAGACTCCTGAAGGAAGGATGTAAATCACAATACTCTATCAACAGTCAAATTTAGACCTTCTTCTTTTAAATTAATTAAACAGCATGGACATGAAAAGAGTGAATGGAAACGTACCAGAGGTGTTCAAGTCAACCTGGGACTTTTCAATTATTATTATTATAATTTTTTTTTTAATCCCTTTATTTATTTCTGTATATAATCTCATGTTAGACTAAGGCACTTATCCCAGCGTTTCACTAGTGTTCGGATACCATCAAGAAGTTTTCTCAGTACTCCAGACTGCCTGTATGATTTATATCCGAAACCCCCGGCCTGCCAGGAACTCCTTTAATCATCAAGACATGTTGAAAGAACTTGGAACAAGGTCAGGACTATACAGGGGATGTGGCAATCCGTCCATCCATCCATCCATCTAGGAACCACTGTAGTCCAGTACTGACCACAGTGTGATTGTGTGTACAGTTCACACACACAGATGCGTCTCTTCTGCAAGTTGGTTACGAGTTAAATTTTTAAGGATCAGGAGTTCTACTCTCCATACTGTAGGTTCACAGGATTGTCATTTACAGACGTATGGCCTTCACTTGCAGCATTCACGTTTTACTGCGGCTAAGAGTCTCATCACTGTACCGTGCTGGACGTCTTCACCAGAAATTTAATCACAAGTCCTGGTTTGACTTGAACACTTCTTATACTTTTTAGGTGTCTAACATTTTAAGGAAATGAATTTCATGAATGGATGGCATCCAGAAACAGAAGTCTTGGTTCGAAACCGTCACTCACTGTACCATTTAGCGAATATTTTAAGCTCTTGAGATAGAGGTGTTTTATACAGTAGCAAAGCATCAGATAGATCGACACAGAGGTACCTTACCTGCACTCAGCGTCCGAGGGAGAGGAGTTGGGAGGAATTAGGCATCCAGACGTCAAGAAAGGCTCCATTTATAAAGACTAATCTAATCTTCTGGGCTATTTTAAGAAGAAAAATCAAGGTAAACTGGCTAGTCAGGTTAGAGTTCTGTCGCTCCCTCAGCTCAGTTCAGCTCAGTTCAGTTCAAATAGGCTTCACTGACAGCAGATGTAATTATTACGGATAAGAAAGAATGCATTAGTGTAGGGGGAAAAAAATAAATAAATGGAAAGGACATTCAGAGGTTAGCCATGCTCATATTGCAGTGGTATCAGCAGAGATCTATTATTAATTAGTAGGTAAAGTTTATGAATGGAACAAATACAGTATGTATCAGATTTTTACTTTGTGAAGCCAGGATGTCCACTTCTGCTCATAAACGGCTAAAACTCGAGAACTTTCAAGAACTTTTGTGACGAATGATCTTCAGGAATGGGTTGAACGAGTGACACTCGGAGTACTGCAGACGTCTTTTTGACTCCACGCCCAGCCAGATCCAGCAGGTTTTGAAGAATGAAGGATGTCATGGGGCGCCAGGTTCAAACCCCACAACCAAGTTGCTAATTAATCCTCAACTGCTCACATGTACAGTATAATGAAATAAAAATGGAAGTTGCTCTGGATAAGAGGTCAGCTGAATGCTGAAACTGAAATGTTATACTAAATGTTGATTATCGTGTAAGAATTCAATTGCATAAAATAACAAGTTGTTCTTATTATCTTGATTGTTATTACAGAAAAATTGAGAATGTCATTAAAACCTTGAATTTCACTTTTGTCTCAATAATTTTGGCCACCACTGTGCTTATTCGTTATAAAGGTAGATATGACCTCCCTACGCTACTGATGCTGATCTTACAAAAATAAAAGGGGGGCTTTTTTTAAAACTGAAAACGCATCGTATATTTAAAAATTAATTCATTGTCATATTTAGATTTGGATTTATTATGACTGAATGCAATGCGATAATGACAGAGACACAGTCGTGCAAGAAGTATACACAGCGACAAGTATACGCAAGGGGGCTAAAACTTTTCACGAGCCTCTTTAAAAAATAATAATACACAAAACCCTGTACAATGTCAGCAAACGTTTAAAAAGAAAATCACTAATCCCCTTAAATTCGATAAAGAATGTTTTTTTTTAAACATTCTAAATATTATTCAGATATTAGTTTGTAGTTTCTGCTAAATGAAGACATTTGTGTTTTTAGTTCTACCTTTCGCTAACAGAAGCCCAATTTTCCTCATATCAATAAAATGCATTCAAATAAAATGTTGTGCTTTTATTTGTCAAAAAAAAAAAACAGATTTATTGACATTATTGATAGAAATGTCTTAATTATGTTGTCTGACCAAAATGTAATAAATGTACTTTACTGTCTTTAGATCTTGACCACCTGAAAGTGTTGCAGCTCTCCACATGATGGCAGTATCATATCACTGCATAAGAAATAATCTTTTCTTAGAATAAAGATGAATTCTCTCTATGTAAAAACTCAGGATAACACATCATACCTGTTGTACAAAAGATAAATAATAATCCCAAATAACTTAACATGATTAGATACGATTAGCACTGTTTTATAGCAGCATGTCTTTTTATTGTGCAGTAAACCTAGACCACATGAGTTAAACATTGTTGGTCTCTTCTATAATTCTTTAAACCTTAATTACGTATAATCCATATGAATACGTATATCTATGAACAATGTCATATTCAATGTATAAAAATTCAGCCAGGGCAAAATGTTATCCTGGATTTTTGTTATACACTTTGTAATATATTTTAATATACTTTTTTTTTTTTTTGAAAAAGTACATGGGTACGATGAGTAAGTGAGAGTGAACATATGAAGATCTAACATTTTTTCAAGAAACGCAGGGAGTCAGATGTACAGTAAGTGCAGGCAGTCTTTGATGGTAAAATAAACAAAAAACAAACAAAAAACAACAACCAATTCACCGGTCACGCCTCGACGTGCTCTCCTGACCCGCGGGGGCCCTGATGGACACCTATGGGATACGGAATTCCAACATCCCCCCCCCCTTCTGATTACCCCTCAGACGGGTCGCTAATGACCCCACAGACACACAGAGGACCACGCACGACCCCGCGGTAAAAAAAAGAAAATAGCACAAACACACAACAGATATATAAAGTCCTAAACGTACATGTGGAGACGAAGCGCGAGATATGTTTATGTTATGTATATGTCGCTTAAGTTAAAGCATTCTGTGCAAAATTCTGTAGTGTCCATAACCATGTCCAATTCATGTTGCAATATCTTAACAATTTTAGAATAATACACTCTTTCACGTGTATGTCTTTTAATATGAAATCTAAATTGGCCGGGTTTCATCTGAATGGCAGTAAAGATTATTGAAACATTTCAATAAAAAAAAAAGTTACGGACACTACCGGCATGAAATTGTATTTAGCAAATGTTTTTTTTTTTTTTTTTTATCTGATAAAAATATATATGTGTAGCATATTTTTTAATTATAACAAATGAAGCATGCATCCGGAGATAAGAAGCATCAAGTATTATGAAAAAATTATATATTATATTATTATATCTGAATAAATTTTTTCCACCAAGGTTTTTTTTTTTTTTTTACCACCGATACCATGTTTTGGCTGTTGGTACGTCCCAAATGACAAATTAAAAATTATATTGCACAACAGGAGCCAACTACAAGACAAACTGAAACTTTTATCGCTTTACTGATTCTCATAAACAATAGGTCACTAATAAACACTAGACTGAAACAGTAGGTCATTTGCATTTATAAGTTATTATTTATGCTGACGTGATCATACACGCACACACACACAGTCACTGTTATGTGTGTGTGTGTGTGTGTGTGTGTGTTCTATAGATCTCTGCCTCAGTAGCTGCATGGCCATCACCTGGGCTCGTCGCTCTGACAAATCAGTCTGTAAGTTTGCTGCGTTTACTCGCGTCTCTTTTTTTTCTGTTCCCTGTTTAATTTTTTGTTTTTGGTGAATAAAGGCTAGATTAAAGGGTAAGACATCTCTCTAGTCGAATACACTAAACTTAAACGTCGATCTTCTGTTTCCAGACGGATCATGTGACCAGTTAGTGATCTTTGCGCGCCTCTCTTCTGCGTGTATAAGGCGTTTTCACGTCTGAATGAGAAACCTGGTCTTGTTTCCGTAAAAATCATTAAAACCTAGCAACAATAACGGATCGTATTCAGCATCTAAGAAGTGATGATTAAAAAGTTTTATCATCTTTATCTGAAAAAAAGCATGTTTTGGGGGAAATAAAATTGATTGAGTTTGTCCAAAAGAAGTTTTTACAGACATATAATAAGCAACAGCACCTCTGACGTATAATAATCGAGTTTTTAATGCTGCCTAGGCGGGAGTAAGCAGTGTGATCTGGCAACCCTGGCTGATTATTCTTAAGTTATTTATTGAGACTGTAATTAATATTTACAGGCACGCCAGCATGACAAAAAAACAAACGCAAACGCGTCTGAAACTAATCAATTATATATATTATTAATATATTATATATATTATAAGGGTTGAAGCTGGCGGCAATGTGACGCATCCCAAAGATGCGTCACATGGAAAAGGTGACGAAAAGGGCTTAAGAAGGTTCTTATTCCTAACAGTGTTTTTGTGTAAATATGTTGACGTATATCGGCCTTCAAGTTTGAAAAATTGAGGTGTGAATGATTAACATTATTATTAATCATTAGAAACAGTGAACTCAAATCTTTCTAAAAACAAATACTTCCTTTTAAATTTCTAGGTGTTTTTTTCTGGAAGCCGATACTTTGCTAATTATTACGGTGTATAAATCTCAGCTCATTCAGGAATAACAGTTTTACTTCTTTACAGCGTGTGATGACCGACACGGGCACCAACGCCACCCTGGCACCGGCTCTGCTTTATTTAAACTCCACCATCCTGAACATCAGCTCTTATCTAAACAGCAGCCTTCTGCTCGTCACCGATGCCACAGCGTCAGCTACGTCGGCCGCCACTCAGCCACGCCCACAGACTAACGTCACGTCTCTGACGACTATAACCACGACTGCCGCGGGATCGCC
Source organism: Clarias macrocephalus (assembly GCA_011419295.1). Lineage (NCBI taxonomy): Eukaryota > Metazoa > Chordata > Actinopteri > Siluriformes > Clariidae > Clarias > Clarias macrocephalus. The sequence goes on from JAAGKR010011556.1 coordinate 10,910, forward strand.
GACGTCCATTGACGTGCCCTACATGGTGGTGGAGCTGGTCATCGCCTTCCTGTCCATTGTGGGGAACCTGCTGGTGTGTGTCGCCGTGGGATTTAACCGGAAGCTGCACACGGTCACCAATTACTTCCTGGTGTCGCTGGCGGTGGCAGACGTGTGCGTGGGGGCGCTGGCTATCCCCTGCGCCATCATGACCGACCTGGGCATCCCGCGCCACAACCTGTACCTGTGCCTGCTCATGCTGTCGATGCTCATCATGCTGACTCAGAGCTCCATCTTCAGCCTGCTAGCCGTGGCCGTCGAGCGCTACGTGGCCATCTTCATGCCCTTCCGCTACCACAGCACCATGACGCCACGCAACACGCTGCTCGTCATCCTGATCACGTGGGTTCTTTCTTTTCTCATTGGCCTGGTTCCGCTCATGGGCTGGCATGAGACTTTGCGCCAAAGCAACGGCTTCTGCTTGTTCGTCAGAGTGGTGGACATGAACTACATGGTGTACTTCAACTTCTTCGCCTGCGTGCTGACGCCGCTCGTCGTCATGTTCCTGATCTACGCGCAGATCTTCCTCACGGTCAAGCGGCAGATGCGCAGGATCGCGACGGACCGCGGAGGCCAGCCTCGCAGCGAGGGAGCCGCCAACATCAAGAAGGAGATGAAAACGGCCATGTCGCTCTTCCTCGTGCTCTTCCTCTTCACCATCTGCTGGATCCCTCTTCACATCATCAACTGCTTCCTGCTGCTGTGCCCTTTGTGCCCCGTGCCACCGCCTCTCCTTCTCGCCGCCATCATCTTGTCTCACGCCAACTCGGCGGTCAACCCTTTCCTCTACGCCTATAGGATGAGGTCGTTCAGGGAGGCCTTTAAAGGTATTTTCCTGGGCTCCAGAGGCGGTGCCGAGGAACAGGATCGCCATGACGATGGACGTGTGGCAACCATACACGAATCCTGACCTCGCGCTTTTGTCATGCAATCCGTTTAGCGCATGATGACTGAGCTCAGGGTCTTCTACATCCACTGTATCACTTTAATAAAGTTAGGTCTAGTTTTCTAATCATGGATATTGCTTGCACTTCATAAAACCATTGTTTGTGTTTTAATTAACCTTTAATTAACGTCATCAATAAAAATCTAATTCAAGTCCAATCAAAATTCTGATGGTCCTGCTGCTAACGAAGCTAGTTCTACTTCGGAGTTCTGCTCCTGGGTTAGCGACGTTCTACTTCTGACTCAGCCAAGAATTATTCCTGAATTACACAAGTTCTGTTCCTGAATCAACCAAGCTTTAGCCAAGCTCTATTCCTAAATGAACCATGTCCTATGCTTGTGTTAGCCAAGCATTATTCAAGATTTAACCAGGTTCTGTTCTCCCGACTAAGCTAGTTCTACCTTAGAGTTCTTCTCTTGGGGTTAGCAAGGTTTTGATCATGACCTAGCAAAGGATTAAAGGATTGGCTTGGCCAAGTTCTCCACCTGCATTCAGTTTGCTCCTGAGGCGGGTAAGTTCTTCTTCTTGATAATCTAAGTAATGCACCAGAATTCATCAAACTCTGCTCATCTCCAATGAGCCACGCCCTGCTCTTAAATTCAATCCATTTTTGCTTCGGTCACCAAGTACTTTCACAGTCATTGTCTATACGTCTTTATCCTGTGTTTAGGGTCACGGGGGGCCTGGAGCCTATCCCAGAAGATTTTAAGCATGAGCCAGGGTGCACCCTGGACATTGTAACAATCCAAAGGGCGCACTAGGGGCGATTTAGGAACGCCAATTAGCCTAATCTGAATGTCTTTGGACTGTGAGAGGAAACCAGAGTTCCCGAATGAGGCACACCATGCATGAGGAGAACATGCAAACTCCACATACACAGGCCTGAAGCCGGAATCGAACCCAGACCCTGGAATTGCAAAGTGACAGTGCTAACCACTAAGCCACCATCCCGCCTACCAAGTACTCCTCGAATTAAATATTCTTTTAAGACAGTTTAACACAAAATAAGTCATTGATTAGGGCATGTTAAACACAGTAATGAAATGAAATGAAACGAATGGCTCAGGATTATGACTTTATTCTTTTAGAAGTACAATGTACATAATTGCCTCGGTCCATTATCAAAATGGTCCTTATGGTACTATAAAAAAACAGCACGTGTTGAGATCATTAATTTCTATCAATAAATTCATCATAAATAAAAATGTTTTTTGTGAAATTACATCTAGTAATCTCTGATGTGGCATGTAAACAAAAAATAGATTTTGTGATTAAACTGAACCGGGACTTGTGTTGTTTATGACAGAACATGAAATGTGTCAGAAAAATGAAGGCTTTCATAAGTCATGTCAGGTTTAATATTTCAATTAACATTAACATTGCATGCTGTTGGTGGACAGGGAGAATCGTGTGCCGCTTTGCTTCTCCTTTTGGATGGCCCGAAGGAGATTAAACACCACCGAAGCCAGCGTGTTCCTCCCTGCGCTGCGTGTGGATGTCCTTCCTTCTTTCGTGGCTATGTTGACAGTTCGGTACGCCCTGCCGTTGTTGATAAAGTAGGTTCGTAAGCGTCCCTGGCGCTCACTCACGCCCTTAATGAAGATCTCTCCACGCAGCTCCAGCACAAATCCCCAGTCTGACAGAATCTTCTTGGTGGGCTCGGGGACCTGGATCCTCCCGCTGATGCCCGTGCTGTCCATGCGGCTCGCCAGGTTTACCGTCATCCCCCAGATGTCGTACTGCGGTTTAGCAGCGCCAATCACCCCGGCAACGACCGGTCCGTGTGCGATTCCTGGGTGACGAAACAGATAAATACAGTGTAGTTGTTCTTCTGTCCGAAAAAGTGCAAATTATACAGTAAAGCCCAAAACATTTTTAATGTCAGTTAAATGTCAGAGTGGCGCAGTGGTAAAGCGCTCGCCCTATCATCCGGAGATCGCAAGTTCGATTCCCGGGTGATGCTGTAACTTCTCGCAGCCGGAGGTCTAGAGGGAGCTGATTGGCTGAGCTCTCTCAGAGGGGAGGGATGAGAGGTACTTAGTGCACTTAGGAATTGGAAACTACTAAATTAGGGAGAAAATCAGGGAAAAAATCAAAAAAAAAAAAAAAAGGTCCTAGGCTCCGGGTTCATGCCCCTAATTCTGCCAAGATGTCATTTTTGGGCCAGGGTGCTGTTTCATCTCTGTGCCCAGCTAAATTGTTTGAAGAAATGATTTCACTGTGCTTTAATGTACAGGGGGGTGTTCAAGTCAGACTTTTGATTGTGCGGAATAACAGAAAACTGTTACTCCCTTTATATCTCTATATAATCCCCTGCTACACTAATGAACCGTTTCACTAGTGCTTGGGTAGAAGGTTTTCTCAGTACACCAGAGCCATGATCAAATTGCCGGCTTCACGCCTGAAACCCTGGCCTCCCAGGAACTCCATTAATGACCCAAATGGCTTGCAGAGAGGTCAAGACTGTATTGGATATGTGGCAATAACTCCCAGTCGAGTTCCTGTAATGTGCAAGTGGTGTTGGTGAATGATCATGTGTACAGTTCACGCAGTTCTCAAGTTGGCGACAAGTTATCTATCAATTTTCAACAATCAGGTGCTGCATATGCACAGGAACGATGGCAGTGGGCTCATCCAGGAATGTCCATCGCTATCACGCCTTCATTCACCGGGAATTTCATCACAGGTCCTAGTTTGACTTGAATGGCACTTGTACAGTACATGTGACACACAATTCTTGACATAGAGATATTTCATGCCTGCTTACGTTACATTAATATCCAAAGCTACAAGTAAGATGTGTGACTTTACCGACACGGAGCTGGAAGTTGTTGGAGGTGTGTTTGTTGATCACTCTCAAGGTCTCTTCCATAGCCAGCGCAAAAAGCACCAGTTCGCTCAGGTGATGCCAGTCGCTGCCACCACGAGTCTGAAGTG
>JAAGKR010011557.1:0-19058 GCA_011419295.1 Clarias macrocephalus
TATATATATATATATATATATATATATATATATATATATATATATATATATATATATATATATATACAGTATACAGTATACAGTATACACACACACATTAAACGATGTTTGCATGTTTTTTTATTATTTTATATCTGTCCATGAGTTTTGGACATGTGATTAATAGTGTGTTATGTTTTAACATCACGTACTTGTGTGTTTTGTGTGTGTGTGTGTGTGTGTGTGTGTGTGTGTGTGTGTGTGTATTGTGCGCGGTCGTTGAGCCCTGCAGGGACGACTCTCAGTTTATTCCCGCAGTGTTTCCTAAAGCAAGCTGGAGCTTGTTAAATAATTTAGCCCTCGGAGAGGAGCAGCCGGAGCGAGGTTTGGAGGGAAGCCTGGTGTTCTCCATCTGTGCCTGCACAAACCCCTGAGACGACCTTTGACCTGAAACAGATCCTCTCCACGTAATTGAGCTTATGCTCCTTAAACGTTTAATTATAGCTGCCGGGACGCCGAATGTGTCTAATCCCACTCAATACGATGGGATTTGATAAAGATTATAGAGATTTCACAAACAAAGACAAGACTGTCTTCTGTCTTTACAAGACTTTTTTTGGAGGGTGGGATTTGTGTGTGTGTGGATGAACAGGGACACGATCATCTAATAAAAAGTTCAGGTGTGACAGTATCAGACTGGAGAATTATAATAATGAAGAAATTAGAGGAGTGCAATTTTTGAAAGTAAAGAAAGAAAGAAAGAAAGAAAGAAAGAGAAGGCAGAGAGAGCTTTGCGAAAGAAAGCGAAAGAAGGGGCAAGAGGGAAATAAAAAAAGAAGAAAATTATATATTTGATTTTATACAACATCGATGATTAAAAAATAAAATAATTACAAATAGGGGTAAAAAAAAAAAGAAAAATATATATTAAAATTAAGACTTTAAAATATATTTAAATTAATGAAATGAAAGAAAAAAGAAAAAAAAACTTTTTTCCAAGATTTGAAAATATATTTCAGAAAGAAAGAAAGAATTGCATAAAGATGAAATATTTTTGAATATTAAAAATACATTTTGATTTTACTTCAATTACAATAACTAAGTAACTAGTAATTAACACTTAAAATTAAGATAGAATTATTTTTTTAAATTTTAATTAGAACAGATAAAAGAAGGTAAAAAAGGAAATAAATAAAGGAAGGAAGAAGGAATATTTATTAAGATGTTTAAATGAGTATAGAAATACAAAAGGATGGAAAAATTAAAAGAAAAAAAAACATTAAATGTAATTTAATAAAGATTTTTAAAAAGTTTTTTAAAAAAAGAAAAAAAAGAATGAATTAACCTATTTAAATCTCAGTTTGTAGAAATACAAAAAAAAATACTAACTTGATGAATTCATCTGAAATGATGAAAAAATCTGAACAAATTATCAAAGATTAAAAAAATAATGAAAAAAATTAAGAATGCATTAATTAATTTAAATGGGTATTATTTTTATTTCGAAATATAAAGAAAAATCTATACGGTATATATTTTAAATAAGGATTGTTTTTTATGTAAATGAATACATTTCAAATAAATTTTAAATAAGGATTTACAATGCAATATATTTAAACTAATACAAAAAGAAAGAAAAATAATAATTTAAAAAAGAATTTAAAAGATCTAATGATTTTTGAAAGAATTAAATAGAGTTTCTGATTCCTGAGGTGACAGATGTAACTGGGTGTAAGTGGTAATGAGATGTGTGTAAATGTGAACCTGTATGAGACAACACAGCATTTAACTACAACTGATATAATGTAGCACTTTGCATATACAGTTTTCTCGTTTTCCTTTAACGTCATATAAGCAGATCCTATAGCAGATTGTATCACAGAACAACTGGTTGTAATCGTATTTATATAGATTTTAATATCTACCCAAACATTAGGACTGATAGGAGCAAAGCGTCCAGTGAGTGTTTACAGCTGTGGTGTTCCAGCCGCATCGGCCGAATTGGTTTTTGCATACACTGACCTTCACCAATTGGGGGGGGGGGGAACGCATCCCGTCTGGGTGTCGAGCTAACGTGCACTATCAGGAAGCTCTGTGCTGCTCTGAGCAGCTCACACGGATGAGCATAAAAATGTTTTCGGAGGACAGTCAGGAGAGACATATACAGAGAGAGAGCGAGAGAGAGAGAGAGAGAGAGAGAGAGAGATCACACACATCGTTCACAGATGTACAGATGGGTAATGTGGCACGGCAGGCATCACTAAGATCACTCTGCAGCACGCTGGGAACACTCAGCACTCATTTCCATGCCTGTAGATGCGCTGTCCGATTGCTTTACTTTCTGCCACTTCGATTTAAAAGTAATAATAATAATAATAAAAGAAACAAGACTAGGCAAAGATAATTTTTTATCTAATGCATTAGAATCTCATGCATAGCATTTGTCACAACGACGAGAAATTGGGTTTGTTTTGTGCCATAAAAAGAGATGTTGCGGCAAGGTGGCGTAGAGGGAAGCATTGATGCTTTGCACCTCCAGGTTCCGGGTTCGATTCCTGTCCCGTGGTTGGTGGGTTTCCTCAGAGTACTCCGGTTTTCTCCCACAGTCCAAAGACATGCAATTTGGGACAATTTGGGACTGTACCTACCACGGTTGTCAAAATAGGAATAAATACGATGGATACAAAAAATATGGGAACTCACTTCTCTTGGCTTTCCGCTAATGCAAACAAAATTTCAACGACTCTCTGATATGCACACAGTTTATTAAGTGCATGTCTCGGTTCAGGCTTAGTTCGGTCGTCATTTTATATAAATTCATTATATATAAATGATAGATTTTATTAGAAAGCTCTTTCTATTACTAACTGCTTTCTAGCCAAGGTTTAGGCTAACTAGCGAGAGACAATGTCTCTTCTGTGTATTAAATTCATTCAGTTCTCATGTGCTTTCACTTTTATGTTCTCCTACTCAACACCATCTTGTATTTCTTGTTGGGGACGTTCCTGTCTTCAGGTTCTCCGCACTGGTTGCTGCTACGCTGGTTGTTTTTGCTAACATCATCAGAAATTAGGTATTCATAAATCACATAAAGCTTGACCAGATTAGTAGACGGCGGTTGGTTTTTTACATGCACCCAAGGTCAAAGAGTCAGTCATGTGACCCACACACACTCACACACACACACACACAAATATCCTAATCAATGGTACACTTGTGCTTCACAGAATGACAGACATCAGCTGCATCCAAATGAAGTCACTCTAACAGATCACATGATTAACAGCAACAACCGAGGCTTCACTTAAACCTGAGTCATGAGCTGTATATAAGCATGGAAGATGTCACATGCGTCTTGGAGTCATCCCATTGTTACATTACTTGTTGTGACACGTCCTGCATCAAGTCTCTCATGAGATATTGTATACCATGACGACAGAAAAAAAATCCCCTTCTCAAAAATGGCTGCAGATGTGCTCTTTTCTTCAGTCGACTCACCATTCGTTCAGTCATCTTGAAGCGCTCACCAAAGATGAGGGTTATGGTGGATCAGCGATACAACCCTGACAAGACGCCAGTTTGTCTCAGAGAACCATGTGCTCTTCACACACTCTCAGTCATTCACTTAGGTACAATTTGGCGTGGATTTACATTTAGGCATTTGGCAGACTCTCTTATCCAGAGCGACTTACATTTATATCTCATTACACATCTAAGCAGTTGAGGGTTAAGGGCCTTGCTCAAGGGCCCAACAGTGGCAACTTGGTGGTCAGGGGGTTTGAACCTTGGACTTTCTGAACTATAGTCCTGTGCCTTTACCACTGAGCTACCCCTGGGGGTTGGGGGATTTGAACTTCACCATGAGCGTAGGGTTTTTGCATGTTCTTCTAATGACAGGTGTTCTGGTTTTCTCCTACAGTCCAAAGCCAGTAGGCAGTCTGGTGGTTCCAAATTGCCCTGTCCAAAGTGCATGACTGGGTGTTTGAGTGTTGTTTGCTTAAGTCGTGTAATGATTGGTTTGACTGGATAGGCTCCAGGCCCCATTTGACCCCACAAAGTATGTTGTAAGTGGTATAGAAACTGGATGGAGGGATGTATCACTTGCTCACTCTCCATCGCACTTATCCTGTCACGAGAGAACTGGAGTCTATCCTGGTGGTTTCTGGCCACTAGGTGGGGTACACCTTCACTGGGGCGCCAATCCATTGCATGGCACTAGCATGGACGAACTCACTCAAAGAGCGATTTGGAAATGCCAGTTAGTGTAATCTTCACATCTCTGGACGATAGGAGGAAACTGGAGCATCCAGGGGAAACCCAAAAAGCTTGGGAAGAACATGCAAACTCTGTGCATGCAGAGCAGCAGGCAGGACTAAAACTCTTGTCCCTGGAGGTACGAGACCATAATGCTAACCAGACTAGGTAAAGGATATCACACGCTCCCTCCAAGCCACATGAAGCCAACAGACTGCATCTTTTTGAATTGCTTATGGTTGCCTTGGTTTGCTGCGAGTGATAAGGCTATGCCACCCATCCTTCCTTGAGAGCATGGTCAGTTTTGCTCCCTTGGACTCTTGGCTACGGATGGCTGAGGCATTGTCTGGATTTGAACTCTTTGTATGATAGGGTGAATCTTTTTATGTTGCGCCACACAGCAACTCTGAAAACTCACATAAAGGAGAATATGTAACACTTGACTTTTCAAGCATTACACCAAGTATGAGGTCATAACTGAAGCACACACGGTAAATATCTAGCACGTGGCCTATGCTATCGTTCCAACACAGTGTAGTGAGCAGGATATTTATTTAGGATAGGATATTAGTATCCTATATCTGTTATGAACCTGTCCAGCCCTTGATCATTGATTTCTGATTTATACTGTATCTCAATGTGACGTCTGATAACTTGTGCTCTTCAAGCTTACATCTATCTCTCTATCATGGATCACTGTTATTACTGCAAGCTAGCCTTTTAGAGTTTGGTCTCTAGAGTGTTTCCTGAGCAGTGTGTGTATATCGACACAGCACCAGCATTCACTCCAACCCTCTTATTAAGCTGTCTATCTACTCTACAACTCCATGGTGACGCTGAAGTCGCTTTCACTCGTATCATTCTGTTCAGCGAGTCCGAATCAGAGTGACATTTTGCGACTTTTTTGTTGTTGTTTTGTTTACGCGGTTTGGTTTAGTTGAGTACTACATGTAATCCAATCTACCAAGAGGCAAATAAATCTGACCTTCACCTGAGCCTGGAGATCAGAGATCCGATGCTAAAAGAAATGATGTTTTGTTTATTACATATAGTATAGAAAGATTTAATTTCTACAGCTTTCACATGTCAGGTTAGCAGCTCACATCCACATGAAAAAAAAAAAACAGTTTCTTAGAGTTGAATTGGAAGTCCAGGACATTTCTTCTTATTAAATTATATAAAATGTTGTTGATTACATTAGAAATGGGAACATACAGTATGTTTTACTGTGAGAAGCTGCAAATTTAAAAAATATATAACCAGTAGCAACCTCATTTCCCCTCTCATCTGTTCCACCAGGGATCACCCGATACGATTTTATCACGATACTTAAGTAGCGATCTGATTAATATTGCGATTCTGTAAGTATCACAGTTTTATAAATATCCTCATTTGATATTACATTTTTCTTATTTTTTTACAAGACCTTGAACCTGTAAAGACAGTTGGGTCATAATTCAAAAGCTTTATACCTTAGCTTTGTTTAACAACTTCACAACTGAATTGAACATAATGAATTCCTCATTAACTTCATTCCTCAATTCCTTATTAATTCTAACATTAGTTTTCTCTCTTAAAAACCAAGCACATCATTGGTTATTCAAAAAATTTTCAAATACAAGAGTTTCGCATTTAACTTCAAATTACATTAAACAAAAAAAAAGCTACACTTTCTCTGAGCAGCATGCATCTCTGTCATACGCCATAATTATTATTTCTAAAGAAACTTACTGCATACCACGCGGGATGCCGATGCGTGACTAGTTTAGATTGCATCACCTGTAGGATTATAAAGAAACAGCAAAGTTATACCGCCGCAAATGCCTCCAAAGTCTCAAAGCCTGACAATGAGCACCTGTTGAGCAGTTGTGAGGATGCGGGCACACACGGCTTTTAATGCACCCGACTTTCTAGACTAATTTGCGCTCGTTGTGGTTTGAGACTGGTGTATGCATGTGTAATGACAGGGTTTCAAAACTAAGGAGAAAAAGGCTGATTTGTGGCTTATGATAATGCAATAAAAATGTGTTTCTGCTGCAGCGCTTGGAATCTCGTGCACTCGGGACAGAATCGCTTAAATCCGAGGCTGATGGGTCACGACGCTGGAAAACAAGTCAGTTACAGTCATTGGCTGATCAATTTAGGCATCATTATAAATGTAAAAAAAAATTATAATGTCGCTATACAAAGGAATCATGATTCAGAACTGAATCAAAATTTTCTCTCAACTCTAGCATTCAGCATCACCAGCCGGTTGACGCCCTTATCCAGCGTGACGTACATTATATTATTTTACATTTGAGCAGTTGAGGTGTTAAGAGCCTTGCTTATGGGCCCAAAAGCGGCAACTGGGTGATTCTGATGATCCATATCCCAAACCTTACCCAGTGAGCTACCAATGCCCCAGGTAGGACCACATGCCCTTCAGGGACTGGACTGAAAATGAGCGACCAAAAATGTTTCCTTATGTATTCCTCAAGATGACTTTCTTAAAAATACAAGAAAGTCTGGCTCTTAGGAAGCAAAATATGAAGAAATAAGGGGTGGGTCAAGACTTTTGCGCGGCTATTTGCGTGGCTTACTGGATATAACTGTAGATCATATCCAGTAAAAAAACAAACAAACATAGCTCAAACATCCCAGCAACACGTATGATTTATTTTTCTGACAGATGTCAAAGTGTCAGTTTGCTTAACAGCTCTGCGCTTGACTTGGACTCTGACGCACGTCTAAGTTGCTTTGCATTTATCCTGCTGCTGAAGGGAATAAATGTAAATCTGGAAAGTAAATGCCAGTATGTTGGAACACTGCTTATGCCATATCCAGGAAAGCAAAACAACATGATGGGTGTGTGTGGGGAGGGAGGGGGGGGGGGCACTCTTTTCAAAGGAAGCCCAAGAGGAAGGCAAGTGGAATAAAACCGTAGCTGTACCTTCTTTAGAATCAGGATGAATACTAATTACATTTAGACCTTCGTTAGACGCCAGCTCCTGGATGGAATCGATGCGGCATCAAAACATAGTTTGAATAAAGCTGCTGGCTCTAAGACGCTTCCCGGTACCGTACCTGCCCGGGGGCGCTGCTGGAGAGCGGCTCTGTGTAAAGCCATTTATTTTGGCTCTATTTTTACTTCCTGTCCCGCTGCTCCTATATCGCTTGTGTGCTTTTTGATACTGAATAATTCATCAGGAAGAGCTGTTACTGCGAAGCCTGAGCTCAGATAGGGAGTTGGATGTAGGTAGGTAGGCTCTAATCTCTCACACACACACACACACACACACACACACACACACACACACACACACACTTAGACACACGCGCTCACCATCCGTGTGTATCTGACCTCCGTGACAGCCTTTTAATGTGTGAAACAGACTTCCTAGAACGCTCCGGAAATAGGCTCTCACGGATGTCCGACAGAGCACTCCCACTCATCCCATCTGTAGTAGAGGTGATTCTCCTTCTCCTACACACACTCACACACGACTCCTGTACACGGTCACCACACATACACAAAGGCTACGTCTCACTAAGCACCCGATCTTCTAGAATCGGAACAAAACAGCATTTTTGTCTCAGATCATTTAGAAAATTTGAAATTTCCACAACTTGTGATGCTTAATCCATCTGCGTTTGTTTTTGCCAAGAAAGCTGATAGAATCCGTCTATTTGCCATCCGGCAACGGATACACCCACCACTGGAGATATATCTGACGTTTCCGTGGCGGTTACCTACGGGGTCCTGTTGCCAACTCGACGCCTGATTATGTCTGAACGCTTGGGGGTGGAGGACCTTTCTCAAGGGCTCAACAGTGGTACCCCGCCGGTGTCAGGGCCCGAACAAGGAACCTCCTGATCAGAAGTCCATCACCTTAATCACCGAACTACCCTTTCTCATTTTTGGCCAAAAAAAAATTGAATTGGGGGGATACCCCTGACTTATGAGTTTTTTTTTATTTTATTTCATTCTATTAATTTTATTGCTTCCACTTTACCACTGCAAAAAAAGCAGGAAGTCTTCACTACCCTGACGGAAGTGACCTCTTCCAGGATGACTCCGCTTCCACCCAAAGTGCACCAGGCGCTTGGAACAGTTCGATTAGAATTAAAATGAATTCTTTAACTTATCGCTCTCTAGCGCCATCATCAAAATACCTGCTGAGACAATATTTTTGGTAAAAAAATATATATATTTGTCGCTCCAGCGTCTTTTCTAGAATTTGAACCGTAAGCTGTTGCGGTGGCTTGTGTTGACATGATCTGTACTCTTGGTAACCTTTGACCTTGGACCTGGACTCACTCTGATCCTCACTGTAGAGGAAAGCGCGCGGGAGACAGCGCGACGGAGATGAGCGATGCCTTTTGCTAGACTGCACCGTGCCACACGGAGTCCTCTCGGTTTCACACACCGGCACTGGCATTTAGCTAGGTAATGACTATCCATTAAAGGGTCATCGATGTGAGGAAATCTATTCGCACCGCGTGGGCCAGTGGACACGAGACACAGGAGAAAAGTTCAGCGACACTGCGACGGCGCCGAGCGCTCGCGCTCATTAATGGCTCTGTGACAGCGCAGCCTCTTTCGCTCGTTCTCTCTCTCTCTCTCTCTCTCTCTCAGGCCATGTCATTAAATATTCATAGAGTAACGCTTGCACAAAGGGTAACAGATGAAGCTGTTTGTGTTTAACGTACGCCGAGCATATTTTCCACAAATGCAAATAGGGCCTTAATTGTTTTTTTTTGTTGTTTTTTTTATTCCCCTTAATAAAAAGATGGTCTACAGAGGAGCTCGAACGTTCTGCAGCATCTCAGAACCAACATTTGGTTAATGGTGCACAAATATTACCCTTGCATGGAGAGAGGGAATGAGAGAGATCTGATTTAATGCAGTAATAAATGCAGGGACTATTCCTCTGCAATTAACACTGCATTGTTTTATGTAGGGATTTTTTTTTTCTGAGAGGCTAATTATAGGCTGAGAGAGAGCTGACTCTCAGAGAGGGACATAATAGAGTGTGATGAGCCTGCAGCCTCTTCCATGCACAGCAGCAATAGATCTGACAGACAGACAGACAGACGGACGGCCTGGTTGCTGTGTCGATCTAAAGCAGTGAGCTAAATTGGAAAGAAAGACATTGCATGTGATTAAAATACCAGAACGTGTTCAGATCAAATCAACAAATTAGCTTGCGTTCCACTTGTGAGGAAGGCGTGGCCTCTGTACTGTCAGTGTTAATAAAGGAGGCGTGGCCTCTGTTCTGTCAGTGTTAGTACAGAAGTCACAACTTTTTTATTATCAGTGGTAGTAAAGGAGGCGTGACTTTTGTACTATCAGTGTTAGTAAAGAAGGCGTGGCTTCAATACTATCAGTCGTAGTAAAGAAGGCGTGGCTTCAATACTATCAGTGGTAGTAAAGGAGGCGTGGCTTTTGTACTGTCAGTGGTAGTAAAGGAGGCGTGGCTTTTGTACTATCAGTGGTTGTAAAGGAGGCGTGGCTTTTCTACTGTCAGTGGTAGTAAAGGAGGCGTGGCTTTTGTACTGTCAGTGGTAGTAAAGGAGGCGTGGCTTTTGTACTGTCAGTGGTAGTAAAGGAGGCGTGGCTTTTGTACTGTCAGTGGTAGTAAGGAGGTGGGGCTTTTGTACTATCAGTGGTAGTAAAGGAGGCGTGGCTTTTGTACTGTCAGTGGTAGTAAAGGAGGCGTGGCTTTTGTACTGTCAGTGGTAGTAAGGAGGTGGGGCTTTTGTACTGTCAGTGGTAGTAAAGTGAAAGAGGTGTCAGCCCTATTGAAAGAGGTGTGGCTTCTGAGCTGTTAGTCCCAGTGATGGAGGTGTGGCTTCTGTGCTTTCAATGTTAGTAAAGGAGGTGTGGCTTATGTACTATCTGTGATAGTAAAGGAGGCGTGACCCCTGTGCTGTCAGTGTTAGTAAAGCAAAAGAGGTGTCAGCCCCATCGAAAGAGGTGTGGCTTCTGTGCTGTTAGTCCCGGTGATGGAGGTGTGGCTTCTGTGCTGTTTGAGTGTCTGTAATAAATGGATCATAGAAACATTACACTGTTAATCCCATAATGAGATTTCAAGTGCTTTATTTTGTCTTCAATGGGGAAAAAACACACACACATACACACACACACACACACACTCACATAAACACACAGATACACACACAAATTAAACACTTATGCTACACAAGTGCTGAAGCTGTTATCAAGGACAAGCTGGTGATGTCAGAAACTTCTCTCCAGGGAGATCCAGAGAATCTCCATGTTCTGTAAATCAGCTCACACCTCAGAACAACAAAACAACAAAATGTTCCAGTTCACAAGTTCACACCTACACACACACACACACACACACACACACACACACACACACACACACACACACACACACACACACACAGTTCCCTCATACAGGTAAAGTAGACACCAGGGAGTTTATTGTTCAAACAACACCTGTTCAGCTCATATAATCACACTGGTGCCTAACCAGGTGTCTCAGCACACACACACACACACACACACACACACACACACACACACACACACACACACACACACAGGTGAGCTAGTCACAGCTGAGCAGGATCTATTTGAAGCTCTGCTATAGGATAAATGGGTCAGAACTGGAGCGGTGGGAAAATCCAAAAGGACTTCTGAACAATATATAAACCAAATATCCTTTGTGTGTGTGTGTGTGTGTGTGTGTGTGTGTGTGTGTGTGTGTGTGTGTGTGTGTGATTTATTTATATGCAGAGCAGTATGGTGTTTCATGCAGCATTGCTTTGTGTTATGCTACCATGCACACAATCACGTAACATTAAGCATGAGCACTGACACACTTACCCTTCAGCGGAGCAAGAGACTCTCATTTCCTCTTTCTCTCTCTCTTACACACACACACACACACACACACACACACACAGACACACACACACACACACAAACTGAATGTTTCTGATTTACAGAGTAAAACACTAAACAATGATGTGATCACTGCATCTGTACATCATGATGTAAGACCTCCACTTTACTCAATCGCTTTGCCATTGAACTCCCCCCTGAACTCACAACTAAACTCAACCTGAAGTAACAACTTCAATCCCCCCCCCCACCCGAGCCGTGAACTCACGACTTAACTCACTGCTGAATTTACAACTTTAACTCAACCTGAACTTACGACTTATTTAACCAATGGACTCACAACTTAACTCACAGCTGAAGTCATTGAACATGGCACTGAACTCACCACTCAACACACCACTCAACACACCACTGAACACATCACTCAACACACCACTGAACACATCACTCAACACACCACTGAACACATCACTCAACACACCACTGAACACATCACTCAACACACCACTCAACACACCACTCAACACATCACTCAACACATCACTCAACACACCACTGAACACATCACTCAACACACCACTCAACACACCACTCAACACACCACTGAACACATCACTCAACACACCACTCAACACATCACTCAACACACCACTGAACACATCACTCAACACACCACTCAACACATCACTCAACACACCACTGAACACATCACTCAACACACCATTCAACACACCACTCAACACACCACTGAACACATCACTCAACACACCATTCAACACACCACTCAACACACTATTTAACACATCACTCAACACACCACTCAACACACAACTCAACACATCACTCAACACACCACTCAACACATCACTCAACACACCACTCAACACACCACTCAACACATCACTGAACACACCACTCAACACACCACTCAACACACCACTCAAAACACAATTGAACACATCACTCAACACACCACTCAACACATCACTCAACACACCATTCCACACACCACTCAACACACCACTGAACACATCACTCAAAACACAATTGAACACACCATTGAACACATTACTAAACACATAACTCAACACACCACTCAAAACACCATTGAACACATTACTAAACACATCACTCAACACACACCACTCAACACACTACTCAACACACCACACAACACACCACACAACACACACCACTCAACACACCATTGATCACACCATTGAACACACTACTGAACACATCACTCAACACATCACTCAACACATCACTCAACACACCTCTGAATACATTACTCAACACACCATTGAACACACCACTGAACACATCACTCAACACATCACTAAACACACCATTGAACACACCACTGAACATACCACTCAACACACTACTCAACACACTACTCAACACACCACTGAATACATTACTAAGCACACCACTGAACACACTGCTGAACACACCACTCCACACATTACTAAACACACACCACAGGGTTTTCTCTCTGCATGCTGACTAGGCGAAATGAAAGAAACATCAGCCTGAGTTTAACACACATTTCTGCATCGTACACACATCTGGGATTAGTTTCAGTGTTCTGTTAAATGTCATCAGGATAGATGTCATCATCCTGCATGTCACAATGGGAACGGCACCCGATTATGAACGCTTGTCATCTAAAATGTGCAGAACGTCTTAATTCGAGCTGAAGGGCTGGCTTTTTTAAAATGTAAGATGAATGAAAATGAATAAACAGTACTGTACACTCCTGCTGTATACACGGCACTATAGTGGACTCTTACTGTACTTTATATTCTGCTCTGTGATCTCCACACTGTGTTACTCATGTCGCTGCTATGCATTACACAATACGCTATTTATTGCGCCGGACTTTCTTCCAACAGTTACACCATCTCTGACATCATCTACTACTACATCTACTACATCCCGCTCTTCACACTTCCACGTATTAGATCATGCTCTGTATACAATTTGCACCTCATTTACTCCTAAACTCCTCACACGCTTCATTTCAACACCTTCGTCCACTCCGAAACCTGACCACGTAACCTTGACGACGTGCTAAACAACAACAGTGGCAGAAATCGAAGTCAGCTGCTGGGTTGTTATACGAGTTGCTAAGCTTTTTTCCCCATAACAGCGTGAGTCACGTCGGGCCACGCCTACCGCTGCCACACTGGATTACGAGGATGAATTATGGTTAGACCCCAATGCTATCGACCACCCCCCCCCACGACCCCCCCCCCCCACACACACACACACACACACACACAACCTCCAGATACAGCAGAATGAGTTTAGACCAAAAAGCAGTGTTTGCGCTGCCCACCGACACTCATATAACAGCTGAGTCACTCGTGCTCCAGGACTCCCCACACACACACACACACACACACACACACACACTGATGACTCAGTACGAGTGGGCGAGGATGTACAGATGAGGGATTACAGCTGAAAAAGCTCAGAGCTCCTGTTTATTAACTCCAGACCAATAGCACTTACAAATAATGAGCAATGTTTTTTTTGTTTTGTTTTTTTTGTGATGATGCTAAGTCATGATGAGATTCTGTTCAACTTTTCCGTTTTACAGTTTGATTTCAGAAAAATGGAAGTTTAAGAGGATTACGTCATTTCACAACACTCGGATGGATTAAGGGCTTTAAAATGGTGTTAATGAAGGTGTTTAAACGGGACGTTTGTGTGTACAGATTACATAGATGTACATTTTTTGTAACTGTAAGCTTCAGAATATAATCGGCTTCAGAACTGGCTGTAGAATTTATTTTGATTAACTTTCCGAAAAGATAAATACATCATTTTTTGACATAATCTACGTTCCAATACTTCTGGCCCACGAGAATCTCAGAAAACTGTTTCAGTTTTCCAGCTGATGGTTGACTTTTGAACTTTTTCTGGTTCGGAGACTGAGGATGTTTCCCGTTCCATACTCTCAGGTTCGTAGTGATGAATCTGTGTCTCGACCCCAGTGATGATTCCCTTTAAGGGAACTTCCACCTTCCTTAGAATATCAGGTACTCACTCTCAGACCACAGAAAATGAATCACTGAATGCTGCTCTTCTTTTATGCGATTCACTAATGGGGCATCCGTTTTTATATTGCTCGCACCACAGTTACAAATGAACTGATGTCACAAGTGCCGATTATTTTTGACTCACCCTCGTACAAACAGCAGGCTTGTCAGGGGACCATCATCCACCAGATTGTCACATGACATGACGCTTAACAGCACATCAAATGTTTGTGGTTGTCGAGAGTTTTGCTTTCATTTCATTCACATATCAGTTTTTGCTTTCGCTTCATTCGGATTCTAAGGGCAATTCAATGTAAATGTCGAACTTAACATGGGGAAAGAAATGAGGATGATTCATAGGGTTCCTACCAAACCATATTCATACTGATGCTGATTTTATTTAAAAATAAAAATGACTAAACTTTTACTTAAACAGTAAAGTCCTATGTTGAGAATCAAAATACACAAAGATGCACAAAAATGATGAAACCGACAAAGAAAAAAGAGGAAAAGAACACCAAGAGAGAGAGAGAGAGAGAGAGAGAGAGAGAGGTAAGGGAAACAAAAAAAATCTGCAATAATCACTGATTTACAGTAATAATTCCATAGTTAGTTTTTTTCATCATTATTATTAAAAATGTTTCTTGTTAAATTCGCTATCCAACTGTGGTCTTTATACAATTTAGTAAAGGACGTAAATTTAAACACGTCACATCTACAGAATAAAACCATTTTATCCGCATTTATTTTTTAAAAAAGGGGGGGAAGGGGGACATTTAAAGACTTTTTGTGTTCTCCCAACCCTCCTTTACTGTACATATAAGGGTCTCTGCAGTCGGCTTTAAATTTCACAGTTTGTAGAAATGCATAATGTAAACGATTACATGGATTTTGTATATATTTTTTTGAGGAATTTGAGGATTTTTGTATATTAGTTAAAGAGATTACATTAAATTTGATACAAATTATTTCAGTGATTTGCTTTGTGTTCAGTATGCTTAGTAATGACTCCAATGACAGCACCACATATACAGTATTCCTTAAAAGTCAATAAATTAATAAATAAATACCATTTACATTGTTGATCAAATATATGACATTTTATTGAGCTTCATAGCTCCCGGGCAAAGCTGAACATCAGATGTTCTGAGAGAGGAGGTTGGAGTACTTTTATAACTTTAGAAACAAAAAGATAAAAAAATGACATCACATTTTTGCAGTGCTCTTTAGTTCTAGTTAGTCTTGCTGGAATAAAGAATTAGTAATTTGCTTCGCTTACAGTGAAGTGCAACACCTTTAGTGCTTGGACCCCTAATAATAACTGCGGGAGTGAACAGGGCGAAAGGGAATGTTTTCCGAAGCAGGAGCAATAAAAAGAGGCCAAATTCCTTTCTTAATCCAGGGCATTTGAGGTAAGGGTTAAATGTATATTATAATGTATAAAGGGTGTTCAAGTCAAACCGGGACTTTCGATTGAGCAAAATAATAGATGTAGCATAATGTAATATATATATATATATATATATATATATATATATATATATATATATAATGCCCTGCTACACTAATGCACATTATCCCAGTGTCTCAGTAGTGCTTGGATACTATCCAGGTTAAAAGTTTTCTCAGTACACCGGAGGCATGATCAGACTGCCTGGTTCACGTCTGAAACACTGGCCTCCCAGGAACCCACAGACAGATGTGTCTCTTCCTCCAGTTTGTGACAAGGATCAGGCGTTCCGCTCGCTGAGTGTCCACAGGAATGACTGCAGTGACCTTGGCTGGGATCGTCATTAACGGATGTACGTCTTCTTTGAAATGTTTTCATCACCGTACTGTGCTTGAAGTCTTCTGTAAATGTCAATCAGTTTTACACCGATTAACTGGTACGCCCCTTGAATTTCATTTCTGGCTGCAATTGAAATCAACACCTGTGACAGGTGAATATTTCACGAGGGAACTTAAGTCGAATAAGTATTCCGGGTCTGGGTCTCCCCATACAAAGCAAAGAATAAATAAGTCTGATCAAGCCGAATCAGATGAATCTCCCACCCCAGCCAGGACGCACACAGTCACGACCTTTAAATCAGTCAAAGCACTACAACCTTTCTTTCTTTCTTTCTTTCTTTTTTCTCCACGGATGACTGGAAAGCACACAGCAGGACAGAAACCGGCTCAGCCCCTGAACAGCGTGAGCGTTCAGCACGAGATGAATCACAGCTCGCCCTCTGTGCCAAGAAACACTTTGTGCAATTTGTTGCTTTGCAGACCGGCGGCTGGAGGAGAAGGCGAAGTCGTGACCGTGAGGGGAAAGTGTGTGTGTGTGTGTGTGTGTGTGTGTGTGTGTGTGTGTGTGTGTGTGTATTATATCCATGGAGATATCTCCAGCTGGGGTCGGTGTTACACAACCCCATCCTGATGAGAAATAGTGGGAGGGGGTTCGGTGTTGGGGCCACTCTGATTGTTCTACTGGTCTGAAGACCTTTGTGTGGTATAATAGGTTAATATCTCTTCACCTTCTGTGCTCACCTGGTGCTTTGTAAAGCCTCTATTGAGTGCCTCATCAAATCAGGGTCTAATGGCTGTTGTTCGCATGGCAGCGTGACATCATACCTGAGACTGCAATTCCTCTGGGGGGATTTTTTTCTTTTTATCAGCTGAGAGACCTCTCTGCTTCAGGATTAGGCTTTTTTTTCAGGCAAATAGCTGACCATTAAAGAACCTGCTTTCACACAGATACCAGAACAATAACCATTTCCATGCACTATTTGATCAAGTTCGGTTATTGGGTAGGAGGAACACTCGGAGGAATAAGGGATCACTCGATGATAATCACAAACAGCTTTCTTTGCATTTTAAAGGTGCGATCAATGATTTTGCTGGATGTTTGCTGAAGATAAACATGGACACCGTCGCCTAGACTAGAAGCTATTAAAGCTTGTGGAAGAGTCGAGGGATTCCATATTGATCAAAGATGCGTCCATGTCCTGATTCGAGCCTGATTTTTTACAAAGACCTATTTTCTTCATACTGCCAGAACATACTGTATATATACTGTATGTACTGGCAGTTTCAATATATTATATTTATATAATTATTAATTTTATATATATATAATATGTTTTAACAATTGTTAAAACATAAAAGTCGCACATTTTACTCAAGAGACTTTCTTTGACATCTCCATAATGTTCCTGTTAATGTTCCCGCTGAAATACAACTCAGATCCTGCTTGGTTATATTCTACTTTACTCTATTTATTATTTTTCTAGCCAATCAGAACACAGGGAACGGAAACATCCATGTTCGAGGCCTGATCAAGCATTTTCCAGCCTTTGCCCCCTCTCTGTTTCTGATGAACAAAATAAGGTAAATGTACACATAAGACTAAGTTGGCCTTTAGCATTTAGCTGCTAACTGCTAGGTGCTAATAGCTGCCTAGCCCTTCTACTGATAACTGCAGGAGTGAACAGTGTAGAAGGGATTTCCTTTAGAAGCAGGAGTAATAAAGCAGGCTAAGTGCCTTCGGTACTCCAGGGCATTTGAGACAAGGGTTAATTGTATATATTGTAAAAAGGGTGTTCGAGTCAAACCAGAACATTTGATCAAGCTACATTTCCTAAGAGCTAACGATCGCTAGAATAGTCATTAGCAGTTACCTTCTAACTACTAACTGCTGACTGTGCCCACCTGCTAGCCTAGCGGTAATTGCTGTAGCTCTTAAAAGTGTTGGCCAGAGAATGGAAGAACTTTTCCAGAGCTGAGGATTAAACCAGGGGGGAGGGTCTCTTGTTCTATGAGGTCACAATAGGGGGAATATCTGACTTGCTTGTTTAAACCCCTGGCCCTTACAAAAAGAAAAGGATGACTATTGGAATGCTTTTTCCTCATGCTTTTTGTGCACTCATGCGGAAAGAATGTCCACACGCGACTTAAAAGTGAAATTTGCACAATAGCCGTCCTTTAAACATTAATCCATGCAAACCAGGAGTCACTGGAAATACAGGCTCAAGATGTACTGGGTGTAGTCTAATGAGGAAAAGCCCATCCTTTACACTGATTACAGACTCAGCCTTTTTTTTTTAGGCGCACTGTATGATCTTAGGACCAAAAAAGACTAATGCTCCTGTAATCACACTTGCTGTAAAGCAGAAGAAGGAGCTGGAGATGAAAAGGAAAGACTCACACGGCACACGCCGTACTCTCTGAATTCACGCCCGGAGCGCTGGCGGTTCAAAGGTTTTGTTTGTAAACCGTAAGATAAAAAAGACCTTTACACACTTTCTCTCACAGTCTGTAAGAGCTTTTAAACCGCCTCACAGTAATTATGGCATGTCTAAATCATTTACGCTCACCTTTGATGAGGTGCAATGCATTAGACGTGTTTATGTGGTTTGTGACATCAGTGTATATAGAGAGGAACAACAACAAAGACATACTGTCTTCACCATGGAATCAAATCAGTCAGATTCAGTTTAGGGGGTGTGGCCTCAAGTTTGAAAGAAAAATAAGAAATCTGAAAAAAGTGAAAGAAAAATTACACATAGATTATTTATCTATCTATCTATATACAGTACAGACCAAAAGTTTGGACACCCCTTCTCATTCAGCGAGTTTTCTTTCTTGTGTTCTTTATTGTGTTCTTTAGCCCAAACGCGTCTCTTCTGCTTGTTGCCTGTCCTTAGCAGTGGTTTCCTAGCAGATCTTCTACCATGAAGGCCTGATTCACACAGTCTCCTCTTAACAGTTGTTCTAGAGACGTGTCTGCTGCTAGAACTCTGTGTGCCATTGACCTGCTCTCTGATCTGAGCTGCTGTTAACCTGCGATTTCTGAGGCTGGTGACTCGGATGAACTTATCCTCCGCAGCAGAGGCGACTCTCGGTCTTCCTTTCCTGGGCCGGTCCGCATGTCAGCC
>JAAGKR010011558.1:0-15968 GCA_011419295.1 Clarias macrocephalus
TGTGTGTGTGTCATGTGATGGATCTACGGTGTGCCCCGCCTTGAGCCCTAGATGGGCTCCCAACCCCCAGGACCCTTTATACAGGATAAAGCAGTATAGATGATGAGTGAGTGAGTTTTGCTTGTTTATTTCTGATGTTTCAGCCATGTTGATTTGATGTCACTCTTTAAATGGAGAAGAAACTCAGATTTAGGACTGGTGCAAATAATGCAAATAATGGTTACAAAAATCCTTTAGATATATAAAAAAAATTATATAAAAAAGGCATTGTTTGCACTATTTGCTTATTATTTTGTATTTAAAAAAAAAAAAAAAAAAGACAGGTATGTGCATTTCTATCTTGTCAGGAGGATTATAGTCGGTTTCCGACTTTTGTACCAAAAACATACAACAACGTGACTTGCACAGTGCTGCATATGCAGGTTGTGGTTGTGTTGCATCAGTTATGCTTCCAGCATTAAACTATAGATGCACACATTTAAATCTTGAGTTTATATTTCTGTAGATGCTACATTTCATAATATTATCATACTGTATATCTATTCTTTTTTTGTACAAACTTTTTGAAGAAACAAACCAGCTGCTCAGTTGTTCCATGGCCAGGTGTGTGGCTTCGCCTCATTATTTTACTTACAAGTAAGCAGATAAAAGGTGTTCTGTTCATTTCCAAGTGGGACATTTGTATTTGGAGTGTGTGTGTGTGTGTGTGTGTGTGTGTGTGTGTGTGTGTGTGTGTGTGTGTGTGTGTGTGTGTGTGTGTGTTTGTGTGTGTGTCTCAATACGAAGTCGGAAAAGCTGTGACTTCCAGTGAGGCGAACCATCATTACGCTGAAAAATGGTTGGCTGCACTCGCACACATGCACAACAGAAGAAATGTGCTTGGTTCAGTTTTTCACACTATAACTATCTTTTACACCAACAGGCATTTCTGAATTTGAAAATAACCCACACACACACCAGTAAAACAGCCTATAAAAATAAATACATGAAACAGTTCAATAAGTCAGTTAGTTTAAGCGCTTTTAAAGTTCCACTTTGACAGCCTCACAACCACAACCACAACAACAACAACAACAACAACAACAACAAAAAACAACCAGGGTACCAACCTACAGTAGCTGCACATCTCCACGAAACCTAGGGGCCACTACCCAACAAAGATGACACCACCAGCAAGGTCATGTGACTTGTGATGTGGCTGTGGGAATGTTGTATAGGAAGGTCAAATCAAGTAAAACAAACAAAGCCACAAATATAAAGACTTTGATGATTGTTATCAGTATGACAATACTGATACTGATATAAAAAATATAATAATTAGCCAGTATAATGTTGAATAGGAAGGCTGGAATCATGTGATCCAAATAGTATGTGAGATATTTCTCATGTACTGTATTGGAGGACGATAGAGTTTGACCTACTTTTGCTATGCTAAACGTCAACATATTTCAATTATTAAAGAGAAAACTTGATGCAGATCATACAGATGTTTCTGCTCCTGCTGCTGAAATGACCAAATACTCCTACGCCACTGCACAGTTTTATACTTTGTGCTAGTGACGCACCCAGGAGTTACAGTGAGATTTCTGAGCAATTTGTGTGAGTTGTCTGGCAATTTACAGTCCTGTATAAAGCCCTAAGAGATGTCCTGGATCACACGGTTGCCTCCACCTCTCAGGGCTCTGACAAATCCAATGGCTTGCTGTTTACCTACTCACCGTCTATACCACTTTATCCTGTATACATGGTCGTGGGGGTGCTGGAGCCTATCCAGGAGACTTAGGGTACGAGGCGGGGTACACCCAGGATGGGGTGCCAATCTATCACACATACACACAATTTGGGAATGGCAGTTTACTTAATCTACATGTTTTTGGACCATGGATGGAAACCCAACAAGCATGGGGAGAACCTGCAAACGTCACACACTCACAGACCCCAAGGTGGGAATCGAACCCTCGACCGTGGAGGGACGAGGCCACAGTGCTACCCACTACACCACCGTGCCGCATGCTTGCTGTTTATTCTCTGAGAATTTCTTTTCAGTAGTTCTTTAAGATATAATTATATAATTATACTGTATATCTTTTTACAGGTGAAGAACAGCTTTTATATGTCATCATGGGTATTGAATGGAAGGAAATACATTTCCTGATGAGGGCAGAGGAAAAACAAAAATGACAAATGGTGTAATGATGTTTTTACATATTACATATTTCTTGTCCCTGTAAGTAGCTTACACTACAATTAGTCCAATGAGAAGGAAATGACTTCGGAAGAGAAGGCAAGATTTGAAGTGGATCTGTAATTATGAGGTTATTATGAGGTAAGGTGACAGATTCTTCTCTAATGCAGTCAGCAAAGCTGCATACACTCTAGCATGGCTGCCTGTTATTTTAATCCCTTAAACGAGTCTGTCCAAAAGTCTACAGCCTTATTCGGATGGGATTCAATTTACATGCACTCCTGGGGTAATTTCCTTTATTACAGACTAACTCTGTAGTTTTATTGCCACTGGGTTTTGCCCTGTTGGTGTATTTCGATGTCCTCCTCTGAGAAAATTTCAGGCTGATACTCGTCTATGATTTCCTATGCAGACGTCGCCTCGCATTGGACATAAAGATGAGTGCTGCATTCTGAGTCGTAGCATATCAGTGACCCAAATATTAATGATGTAAAAGTAAAGTAAAAAAAAAGTGCTTTTACTATTCCAACAGCCACCATATTAAATGCCATCAAAATGTCAAAAATAAATGCTTACCATCACATCTGTCTTTTGAAAAACAAAAACTGAAAGCGTGCCTGTTTTATTAAAACCTGACCAAGATTTCTTTATCAGAGAAAATACACTATGACAAAAGTATTTGCCCAAAACTGTTAATTATTGAATTCAGGTGTTTCAATCAGGCCCCATATACCCAGTGAAGGGTTGAATATTAATGCTTTAGTATACCAAGGCATCTTGGACAATACGATGCTTCCAAATTTGTGGCAACAGTTTGGAGAAGCCCCTTTTCTTTTCCAACATGACTGTGTCCCAGTGCACAAAGCAAGAACTATAAAGATATGGTTTGATGAGTTTGGTGTGGAAGAACTTGACTGGCCCGAACACAGAGCCCTGAGGGACCTCAACCCCATCGAGCACCTTTAGGATGAACTGGAATGGATATTGCGTGCCAGGCCTTTTCGTCCAATCTGTCCTCATGAATGCTCTTCAGAATGAATGGGCACAGAAACACTCCAAAATCCAAAGCCTTCCGAGAAGAGTGCAAGCTGTTATAGCTGCAAAAGGGGGACCAACTCCATATTGAAGTATATGTATTTGGATACAATGTCATTGCAGGTTTGGCCAAGTACTCTTATCCATATTGTAAATATTCAAAATATCCTATCACTGTTGTTATATGAGAATAATAAACAATTTTCTTGAAACCACACTTTTAAGGACACTGTAGTTATGTAAGATCCATATACAGTACAGACCAAAAGTTTGGACACACCTTCTCATTCAAAGAGTTTGTATAATTTGTATTATGGCAAGAAAAAAACAGCTAAGTAAAGAAAAACGAGCGGCCATCATGAAGGTCAGTCAGTCGGAAAAATTGGGAAAACTTTGAAAGTGTCCCCAAGTGCAGTCACAAAAAGCATCAAGCGCTACAAAGAAACTGGCTCACATGCGGACCGGCCCAGGAAAGGAAGACCGAGAGTCGCCTCTGCTGCGGAGGATAAGTTCATCCGAGTCACCAGCCTCAGAAATCGCAGGTTAACAGCAGCTCAGATCAGAGAGCAGGTCAATGGCACACAGAGTTCTAGCAGCAGACACGTCTCTAGAACAACTGTTAAGAGGAGACTGTGTGAATCAGGCCTTCATGGTAGAAGATCTGCTAGGAAACCACTGCTAAGGACAGGCGACAAGCAGAAGAGACGCGTTTGGGCTAAAGAACACAAGAAAGAAAACTCGCTGAATGAGAAGGGGTGTCCAAACTTTTGGTCTTACTGTATATGTATATATATAATTTTTTTGACATATTTTACACCTGCTTATTGAATGTATTAGAATAGAATTCATAAATTTTTCTATATCTCTTGTCCTGTACAAGGTTATGGGAATCCTGAAGCCTATCCCAGGAGACTTCAGGCATGAGGCAGGGACAGGGTACCAATCCATCACTGGGCACACATGCATGCATGCACACACATGCTCGTACACACTACACAAACAAACTATGAGCAATTTGCGATGGCAATTCGCCTAATCTGCATGTTTTTGGACTGTAGGAGGACCCCAGAGCACCTGGAGGAAACACAGACCTGAGGTGGGATTCCAATTGCTGGACCTTGGTGATGCAAGGCCAAACTGCTAACTAGTAAGTCATCATGTCTCTAGAGTAGAGTTAATAATATTGTTTATATTATTTTTTTTATTTATTGATTGACTATATCTTATTCTTTGCCAGTTGTGACCAATGACTGTATATATGAATGGACACCATGTCCTTTAACTCCCATTATGTGCTTTTGAAGCCTACATTTGCTCAGACTGAAGTCTTAATCTTGACTGACTTGCATGTCTTATTCCTGTACAACCTAACTCAGGCATGCTCACTCAGTTGGTAGTGTGACTTCACAGCTTCCTTGGTTAGATGCTGAGGATGATACTCCCTCTGCAGTTTTGCATCTGCCTGAGACTGTATGGATTTCCTTTGGGCTTTTTTGGTGTACTCCCACCATCCCAAAACATGATGCAAACATGATGCTATGCTAAAGTGCCCCTAGGTGGAAATGTGTGAGTGCTTGCATGTCGTTCCCATGGTACCAGTGATACCAGTAATAGTTCCATCCTGGGTGAATTGTCCTGCTTTGTGTCCAGTTTCCACAGTACCGCCTCAAATAAAGTGGTTGCTGGAAATGAATAAATGAGTGAATGAAGACCAAGCAGGGATACTTATTAAACTTGTTAATACATTTGCTTTACGGATGCCAATAATAATTATATTGTTTCTGGGATATCTGGTTTAATGTCATGACATAATCCCAGTGCATTTCCAGTTTGCAGTAAAAATGTTCATAATGTTTTGTTGACACTCCACATTTGCATATCTTTACATACCTTTGTCTTCAGTCAAATCTAGAAACTGAGCTGTTGTGTAGATCATCTCCATGCTGGCTGTGTAATATATCACAGAAGTCTGAACAGCTGAGCAAATCCCAGATCCCACTTTTTTAACTAGGTCATTCATTAACTTTGCTTTTTTAAAGGAACACAGCAATGTCATTTTTCATCCTAGATGCTGAATGAATGTTTTTATCACCAATTCAAGGAATGCAATCCATTTGTAAGTGAGAAGACAAGCACTCCACTCTCAGGGAGAGACCTCAAGCCTCTCTTGCATAAAGAATGTGTTAATGTGAAAAAGAAAGTTTAAAATAATAAGTGAAAACATGATGTGAAAAAAAGTAAGGCACATTCAGAGGTTAGCACACCACTCTCACTACTCCCCAGCATGAACCAGAAAGAGAGAGAGAGAGAGAGAGAGAGAGAGAGAGAGAGAGAGAGAGAGAGAGAGAGAGAATGGCTCACGTTTAATTAGCAGCTCTTGAGAACATCTCTGGAGAATCAGGGAGAAAGCTTGGATCATCGTTAATTGGCCTTGTATGGACAAGAGGAAGAAGGGGGAGGTGGGGGGTTAGATAAGGAATGGAGGGGACAAAACAAATAAGGGAAAGTTTTATATGAGTGTAAAGCAGCGGTTTCAAAGACAAAGGAAATGGATGAGTTGTAGGAGTGTCTTAAAAAAATCTGTAATAGAATTGGGAAGGAGATGGATGAGGGAAAACAGTCAGGTAGCTATAGACAGAGATGGATGGACTCGGGCTCCAACAAAGCAGAGACGATGCAGGGAATAAGGACAAGCTGGAACTTCCCAGACGGATTGAATAAACCGGTCCTATGCTTGAAAAATCACTAATGTCATGCCTCCCCATCAATACAGGTGATGGCCCATTGGTGATCAATCAGCAAGGGAGACGGAATTGATCAGACCTGGTCAGATATGGCATGAAACAAGACACAGACCACCACCAGTTCACTGGAGGGTTTCAAGAGACAAACACAATGCGTCTCAATTAGCTAAATCATTGGGTGGCTGCATGAGCTTTGATAAAGAGCCTCAATTAACCAGAACTGTGAGACAAAGGAGTTCGGTGGCATCATTCTCTAAGCATGCAATATATTGGGGAGGCTGCCAGGTCAATCATCATTCTGTTGTTTATTGCTAGAGAAAGAGAGAGAGAGAGAGAGAGAGAGAGGGGGGGGGAGGGGGAGAGAGAGAGAGAGGGAGAGAATGAAGGCCAGAGAGAGTAAATGAATATGCTAATGGAAAATGAACGAGTGGGTGAGAGTCAGTTCTCTGAGATCTCTTTTGCATTTGGCTGTTACATTTATCTTTTAGCTTCTAGACCTCCTATCATTTCACCTTTTTCATCATTTCATAACAATTTTTTTGCTTACAGTCAATTTGAATTTCCCAGAAGATGGAACAACACCCTTTACTTATACAAGGACTTGATTTGGATTGAAAACTTTTTAATTCAAAATTTAATTCACTCAAACAAGGCTACACCTTTCCCCGATGTGTCGGCTCTGAAGTGGAGCAACAGTGCATGAATTAGGCCATTTTAGCAGGATCTCATATTTGAGATAGAATAATTGACACTGAAATGGCTCTATAAACTCTGCTCTAAATTATAGTGGCCTCGTTCTTGCCTTGTGCCTGGGCCCATATAAATTTTTTTCAATCATTTCACAGGGTTTTTCTTAAAGGAATGCACTTGGTTTTGCAAAAATGTTAACACCTTGTGATATACAGTAAAACAAGGGAAATTGTGTTTGTTAAAGAATCCCCACACCTCCAAGGTTGCACTCCTAAGGCAAAGGAAGATTGAATGGCTGGGCAGCAATGACATTTCGGTTCCTGTAATGGAATTTTCTTCTAGGGCGGGGGGTCTAACCTAGGAAGGGCATCCAAATCTGCCATCTATTAGCGCTAGTCTAACATAGCCTTCTTCTTCATTCCTCTGTGGTGATGCAAGAGGACCCTCAATACGCATCACAATAGTGAAAGCTGGAGGTGGCATATCACAGGGATGGCTTCCTCCAGAGGCCTTGGACAACGGACCTAAGTGGACAGTCATGAAATAAAGGGGAATCTTTAAAATGGTATGGCAACTGCCAGCTACCATATTGAGAAACTGGAAAGGTATCTCCAACCAAGTTCCTGGGTAGGCCTCTCCAATTGACGGTTAGAAGCTTGATGTTGCCCCGATGTGATACTGATATTGATTCTTTTTAGATAGGATGTCTTCTTGTAGACCAATCTGGCAGAAGACTTGTTGAAACAGGGCTTCTGCTTTTTGAAAGCAGTGAGGCAACCTGGAGGAGGGATCAATAAACAAGCTTTAGAGACCCAATCTACTGCAACCACTATAGTGGTAATACCTTAATATTTTGAGAGATCTGTAACAAAATCCACTGAGACATGAATCCAGGGCCTCTGAAGTATCGGTTTAGGTTGAAGTCTTCTAGCTGGAAGCTGTCTACCTACTTTGAACTGAGTAAACAAACAACAGGAGACCATAAACTTCTGCACATCACCTTGAAGACTAGGCCACAAATAAACTTACTCCTGATTGCTTCTGGCATGTAGACCTTCCCTGATGGGTTGCTGTCTGTTTTTCAGTTTACCTGCTGTAGCAGTAGAATCTTCTGGCCAATCCCCCAGATGATAGGAGCAACCAAGCAGGTGGGCTCAACAATGGGTTGGGATGACAGGTCATTGGACTCCGGGTCAGTCAAGGCATTTCGATTACACACCAAACATTCCATTTTTACCTCCAGTTCTGGAGGATATTGTAAGATCAAGATTCTGACAATATGTGTAGACAACAAAATATTTGGAGAACCCATTTCAGCCGATGTCTTCACTTTGTCTTAGATCGGTGATCAATAACCCCTTTAACCAAACAAGTTATCTCCTCATGGCACACAGTCCATTACTCTGCACCTCCCAGATAGAAGTCCAATCCTGTGCCATCCCTGGAAGTAGGGAAAAAATGAAATCCCCTTTAGAGGATTTAGTGATGAACCTGAACAAAACGTGTGCGTTTTATAAAGAACACTGTATCAGAAATTACTGCCACTGCTTTCAGTTTTTTTTAGGTGTACTGTAGTCATGAGATGCAACAGGGGTTCAGCCCTGGACGTGCTGGATGTCCATGGCAGTCAGTTTTAAAGAACTTTCACTAGATTTACATACATAATTAAAGAATGTTTAGCAATAAAAACACTCTAATGGCATTAATATAAAGAATAACATAGTACAGTACATACAGTACTTGTGCATTTTTAGATTTGAAAAAAAAAAAAACTTTAAACAAAAAACATATTTAAGGCCTGCTTGTTATGAGTAAATTATATATCAGCCTTGAAATTTGCTAGTGAAAGGCCATAAATGGTCAGAGTTATTTACCCATCTTTCCTCATGCATCACCGAAGTTAATAGCTCTTCTTCTGATGCGGCTCTTGCAATCAGTAGTACACTGGAGAAACCTGGTAGCTGATGACATCTATGAGACCTCATCTACACTTTCTGTCTCTGCACTTTGGAAGACCATGCAATGACTGTTCTCTTATGACAACCACTATTATATCCTCATCTATTTTGAACACAAAGTGGTTTCACCACCTGCATTCTCAAAAGCTCTGATGAAATGTCTTGTTTCTTTCTGTGCAACTTTTGCTACATATAGTCCATCCAGTGAGCAGAAATATGATATTTGGTATTTGGATTTGTTTTGTTGTGGAAACATCCGTCTTCTCACCAGATTCATTTTCATGCCCAATAAAATTACATTTTCCTCTAATAGTGTATGTTCCGAATGCATCACTCTATTCATGATACTTCACTCATGTGTAATACCCCAGTGCTGCTTGCAGAGAAAAAGCTACATCCTGTATCAGTTGTCTCCTACAGTACCTCTGTACTTCCCTGTGGGTCTGTTGTTTTTAGCATCTTGTGTACAACCCAGTTTTCTCCAAACATGATGATTGCCAAAGAGTCTGACGTTGAGAATTTTGAATGCTTTTGGAATAAATTGGTCTGTGACTATTTAATTGAAAATTGTGGTGCAGTTTTGATCTCAGCATAACTGTTGTTTTACATTGTCACTGTGACTGTAGCTTTTGCACTTAAGACTTGTTTAATAATGTTGTTCCTCAAAACTATAACTCAGCCTCACTGACCTTCACTATTAATGGTATTGCTAATACATACATACATTTCTCTAACGTAATCATACCCCAATCCCAGTTGTCATGTTAGAGCACTCTCCATCAGCAACAGCGGCGAGGAAGGCAAAAGCTAATGTTTCCTCTGAGGCAACCTACCGGGTGTATCTTTTTAAACTGCTGCTCACTTATTGTTAAGGAGTGGTGTAACACACTGTGAGGACTGTGAGGACCGTACAGATGCCCACAATTGGGTAGTGCCGCCCCCCCAGCCCCCCCGGTCAACCTGCCCCCTAGTCAAACTGGGAGTCAAACTTGCTTTCTGAACAAGTGATGATTGTTTTCTGAGAAAACAAAAACCTTTTATGGTGTGTTTAAAATACAAACTACTGACATCAATAATTTAGCTATGCAAAACTGCATTAACTTTAAAACTAGTAACATGAAAACCACCTAGGGTGTGTCTTGCTTGTTTGTCCTGGGTTGCTTTGGCTTCTCGGGCTATGACTTCACAGAATGTGAATGTGAGGAAGTGCTATGGTGCTTGGCATGTTACAGTGGATCCTTTGGGTGCTGTGGGTTGTGCTGGTGGGTCCTCCCTGTATTGGACTTGTTTGTTTGACACATTCCATGGAATTGATCAGATAGGGATCTGAAGAATTTGGAGGCCAATCTTGGGCTTTTTGCTGGGCCCCGTGCATGGCAGGCTGTAATTCACTGTAGTGTTCTGCTGCATTTATATTGTAGCCAACATTGAGTTATGTGTGGTTTGTGCTGCACTGGCTTTTCTGTTGGATCGATGGGGCAGGCTAGCATTTGGTCCCACAGGTATAGATGGAATTTGAGGGCTCTGGGTTACTGATTGGAAGGTCGGTGGTTCAAGCTCCAGCACTGCCAAGTTGCCACTATTGAGCTCATGAGCAAGGCTTTTAACCCTGTCTACTACAGTGTTGCAGTCTCCTGGCTGCCCCTGCGCTCTGACCCCATCTTCCTTACTGGGGTATGTAAAGAAAAATCATTGCACTGTACTGTAAGGTAAATGTGATAAATACTCACACTCCTTCATTTACTCATCATCTATACTGCATTATCCTGTATTCAGGGTCGCAAGGGGTCTGGAGCCTATCCCAGGGCACGAGGCGGAGTAAACCCTGGACAGGGTGCCAATCCATCGCAGGGCACACACAGAACCACACACTCATTCACACTATGGGCAATTTGGAAACGTCAGTCTAATCTGCAGGTCTTTGGTCTGAGGAAACCCAAAAAGCACGGGGAGAACATGCAAAGTCCATGCACACAGAGATGGGAATCGAACCTGGCCAGGAATCGGACCTTGGACCCTGGAGGTGCAAGGAGACGGTGCTTACCACTACACCACCGTGCCGCCATGTGATAAATAACTGAATCGAAATCTTCTCTCAAATTTGACAGTATATAATTAATAACCATCATTATTCAATTCAGCTGAAGTAGTGCTAATGCTAAATGTAATAGGCTGATCCCCATATGGCGGCATGGTGGCTTAGTGGTTAGCACTGTTGCCCTGCACCTTTGCATGTTTTGAGTTTGCATGTTTTCCCCGTGTTTGGTGGATGTTCTCCTCCCACAGTGTGAAAGCTGACCACAAGATGGGAATAAATATACTGGTCGCCACTGGCCCCCACATTCTCCAATTGGACTACAGTGGTTTCTTGATGAGTGATAGATTTTGATTTAAAGTATTTAATAAGAATAGTAATAGTAATAAGTCTATCAGTTTTTGCAGCTTATTCTGCGCAGACTCATCAGCCCCTCCTCTTTTCATATGACACCATTTATTTTGTCATAACTGAATGATTAATTTTATTTGTCTCAATTTATGTTTGTGCTTGCTCATTTCATTTATTTTTCATAGGAGCAATTTCAGCACAATTCCATTAATATAATTTTCAAACTTTTACTAATTTTGGCACATTATTATTCCCTGATAAACAAAGTTGTCTACAACAAAATGTTGAAATTGAAAACTGCTCTATAAGCTGTGAAAATACATGTTGTCTTCTTTCAAGTGATCAGTATAGCAGCGAATATAATTCCTGTGCAACACAGCAGCTGCCGCGAGTGGTTAAAATGTGCTTTTGGAGAATGTTGAAGCCAGTAAAAGCACATTTATACTCTTTTAATGCCCTTGCAGTTACTCCAGCAGTAATGACTGAGAGGTGTCCGTTGCTTAGCAACCGCGATATATTCTGTCACATAGGGCACATGTTCTGTTTTCTCACAGTTTGCCTTCTCGCTTCATTAAAAAAAAAGTTTTTCTTAAAACTTAAAAAATGGAATTAACTCATTTTGCTGTCAAACTGTTTATACTCTTGAATTACTGCCTATTTTTATAGAATTATCTTGCTGGATACAACATCCATGACATTACACAGCCAAACATCTGACCAATTAAAGAACAGCCTTATATATTTAGTGTACTTAAATATCCAACAACATGGAAACTATTGAAGCAAATATTAAAGAATATGTAGTTCTTCTGTAAATAAATAAATAAATAAATAAATAAATAAATAAATAAGCATCCTGGGACAGATTTTAACATATGAAATAGGTGTGAAAAGCCTTAAAAACAGTAATAAAACTGACTGAATGGACCCTGAAGTGTACAAAGAATCTACATGTGAAATTAGTGCTATTAAAGGCAAGTGGTAATTTTCTAAATGAATAAATTATAAAAAGGCAGGTTTTATTAAACTGAACTATAAATGGCCTTTCAGAGTAATGTGTTCAGGGAATAAAGGGCAGCGATGCCTTTAATCAAGCAAAGTGCTACTTTGCCTGTATGAATGTAGCATGTGTTTCATCAGAGGTTAAGGAACATCTGCCTTTCTCTCTGTTGGAGCCTTGAAAATGCTGCACCAAATGCAAGGACTGCAAAAAAAAAAAAAAGAAGAAATCTAACTGACCTCAAAGGAGCAAGCAAATTTGACGAGTCCTGGATAAGACTTTGTGTGTAATTAAAGTAAATGCTGTTTACAGAGCAAAAGCGATGAGGTGTGAATGTGTGGGTTAGAAGTTGCAAACAAGGCATTTTAGCTTCTTTTTTTTTTAATGTCAAAGAGACAAGCCGCAGGCTCTGACCTTGGAGTGTCTGTTGGCCTAATTAGTGAGAAGTGGCAGTTCCACTGACCTGGGACTAATAAAAGAAAAACAAATCAAGGCTGATGCTTAGTCCTCTGTAAATATCCATATACACCAATCCACTACAACATTCAAACCACATACATACTGTATATTGTGCCATCAAAACGACTCCTGTCAAGGCAAGGACTCCACTCGACCTCTGAAGGTGTGCTGTAGCACCTGGGCCCAAGATCCTTTAAGTCCTGTAAATTCCATGGATAAGACTTGTTTTTCCAGCACGTGCCACAGATGCTTGATGGGATTGAAATGTAGGGATTTTGGAAGTCGAGTCAACACCTTGAACCCCTTGTCATGTTCCTCAAACTATTCCTGAATGACCTTTGCAGTGCTTCAGGGTGCATTATCATTCTGAAGGAATTACCACCAGGGAATACCATTTGGTGAGCATAGTGTCCCATAGTGCATCCTGGTGCCATTTCTTCCCCGGGTAAGTGATGCACAGACACACACATACAGTACAGAGCAAAAGTTTGGACACACCTTCTCATACAAAGAGGTTGAATTTGTATTATGGCAAGAAAAAAGCAGCTAAGTGAAGAAAAACGAGTGGCATCATTACTTTAAGAAATGAAGGTCAGTCAGTCGGAAAAATTGGGAAAACGTTGAAAGTGTCCCCAAGTGGAGTCACAAAAAGCATCAAGCGCTACAAAGAAACTGGCTGACATGCGGACCGGCCCAGGAAAGGAAGACCGAGAGTCGCCTCTGCTGCGGAGGATAAGTTCATCCGAGTCACCAGCCTCAGAAATCGCAGGTTAACAGCAGCTCAGATCAGAGAGCAGGTCAATGGCACACAGAGTTCTAGCAGCAGACACGTCTCTAGAACAACTGTTAAGAGGAGACTGTGTGAATCAGGCCTTCATGGTAGAAGATCTGCTAGGAAACCACTGCTAAGGACAGGCAACAAGCAGAAGAGACGCGTTTGGGCTAAAGAACACAAGAAAGAACACAAGAAAGAAAACTCGCTGAATGAGAAGGGGTGTCCAAACTTTTGCTCTGTACTGTACACACTCACTTAATTATCATCTATACTGCTTTATCCTGTATACAGGGTCGCGGGGGGCCTAGAGCCTATACCAGGATACTTAAAGCACATGGTGGGGTACATTCTGGACAGGGTGTCAAAGCATCACAGGGCACACACACATACATGCTCATTTACACACTATAGGCAATTTGGGATTGCCAATTAACATATCCTCAAGTGTTTGGACTAGGAGAGAGAACCGCAGTACCCGGAGAAAACCAACCAAGCATGGGGAGAACATGCACAGGACTCGAACCCAGACCATAGGGGTGCAAGCCGACAGTGCTAAGCACTAAGCCACTGTACCGCCTTGCACTCAAAGAAAATGCGATCAATCATGTCATGTCTTGGTGACACAGGTTGTGTGGTCAATGCCTTTTTGGGAGGTCAGAGCTGCTTTACCTGCACAACATGGCCATGCAGAGACCTTTAGAGTGGCAGAGGCTCAAAAGTTGAAAAGAGGAACAAGATTTAAAAACCATACAACAACATCTTTAATAGAAAAACCTATTGAATTATTATAACACTAAACAGAACGTAACCCCTCTGACTCCAACCTCTGTCTCTGTCTACAGTTTGGCTCCTGGCTTGCTCAGTGTCTCCCATTCACTCAGTCCCTGTCTGCATCTCCTCACCTGACCTCCTCACCCTTTTCACTCCACCTACAGTAGTAATGAGGCACAATTTGCTACTCTAATCTATTTTTTATTAACCATAATTAACAACTCTGGCATCTAATCAATAAGAACCTCCCCCCACGTAATGAGAGAATATATTTAAAAATTAATAGACTGCAATAAAGTGTTTGTTATTGCTACTGTCTCGGACTAAATACATTTGCCATGAAAACAACTGGCACACAGTAAAATCCCCAGTGCTGATTTAACACTTTCAGAGTTTAGTTGAGTCCAACTGGACTCGTATAAACCCTGCTGCGTGTTAATTCAACACTCTAACTGTTAATTAAACACTGGGGAATTTGCTGTGGACGTGTTATTCTAGGACGGTTGCGCTCTTTTAACCCGTCTGGTTCGTGGTCTCACACCGCTCTTTTTATTTTTAATCTCCTCTCTGTACCCTCTCTAATCATGATATTGATCATTTATTTTATAAATATCATAATTAATACAACAGACTGTGGTGTGCATAAAAACAAACACAAAAAACAAATGCGAGAAGAGATGCACAGTTAAACTGTTTAAATTCTTGATAAAGCCCACAGGTGGGCCGTCAAAATAAATAAATAAACAAACAAACAAACAAATAAATAAAAAACAAAGGTTGTGCTTTTCGTTCTTTCAGTGATACCTTTACATTTCATACATTGGAAGACCCGAAACCAGTCTCAGAAAAATGTCTGTCTGTCTGTATGTCTGTCCAGTCAGATTTTGTCACAGCATCACGCAAAACTGGCTGGACAGAATTTATTTACAATTTGCCAGTCCTTTGGTGTTTGTCTCATCCATAAACGAAATCCAAAAGTTCAGTAGAAGTGAAGTTATAAGCAGTTATGTGCCAGATTAAAAAACGCAAGTTTTGACAGCATGCACCAAACTGTGGACGCGTCTGAAATCGACCGCTGGACAGAATGTAATGAAACATTTGCAGCACTTGGATATCTGCCTGAAGTTTAACCTGCACCATAAATGAAATAAAAAACATGTTATGAACAGTTATGTGCCAGATTTAACAATCTACTTTAAAATAAGCTAGCAATAAGCTACTTGTTTAATGTAAACAAAACACCTGCACCAATAGATATTAATTAGAAAAGCTAAACTGAATATTTCTACTGGGATTAGTTCGTTTTTCACTTTGGCTGAAATAACAGCGCTGACGTGGTATAAGGCAATTTTAATGCACCGGAGATGTTTTAAGACAAAACTTCATCTTTATTCGATATAATTTTTCCATTTCTCATCTGTGATTCACTCGTGATTACCGAACAGGGAGTGTATTTGTCTGACGACTTTAAACAAGGACCAACCTTACAATTTTTTTTTTCTTGGTATTAATAAGTTACAGAACGACAGACAGACAGATAAATAAATAAAATGCCTTGACAAAAGAGTCATTTTAAACATCAACGTGCGAAGAGGCAGGTGCTTGGGTACCCTTAGCTCCTCTCTGCATGCTACACAATATAAGGCTGGTGGTTTAAATGTAACAGCTGATCAGTGTATGTAGGTCTTACAGCTGTAATCTGGTGTGCAGGCAGGTTCAATACTGTGGATTCAGGTTTGGCGGTGAATCACTGCTTAAAAGCCCTGCAATTATGTGCATGAATAATAAAAAAAAGTTTGTCACTTCGTGAATTTTAAAGAGCACCTATTATGCAAAGTTCACTTTTTAGTTATGTTTAGACATTCAGATGGGTCTCCAACCTGCATGAGTAAAAAAACATTCCCTGCTGTTTGTGCTTTTCCATTTTTGTATTTACCAGGGCTTAAACAAGCAAATCTGATCCCC
>JAAGKR010011559.1:2883-19054 GCA_011419295.1 Clarias macrocephalus
CTGGGACAGTTACGGATCCAAACCGTGAAAATTGTTAAACTTCTACAGTATGCATGTTTTATGTGTCTTAACATTTTTCATTATTCAATGTTTCAGAGAGTATACTTTTCTAATAACTTTTTTTGATCTGTCATGTTTTTATTCTTTTTTAAATTAAATATACATTTATGATAATGCCTAGGTTTGATGAAAAAAAGAATGTTCTTCACACAGTAGATGGGCAGGTGGTTAGTGGGTTGGATCTCTGGAATATGAAATTAATAGAAATATCAAATAAGTCTAAATATTGTGTTATAGGTCATATAAGTATATTTATAAGGTATATTTCAGACCTGTGGGAAAGTCTGTTACTTATTTAAAAATGAGCAGCATCATAAAGTTCAAGGGACACACCAGACAGATCAGAGAAAAGGTTGTGAAGTTTAAAGCAGGGTTAGGTTATAAAAAAAATATCTCTAGCTATGAATATCTCATGAAGCACTCAAGGAGTCCATTAAACAGAGAAGCAGCCAAGAGGCTCGTGGTAAGTCTGGCGGAACTGCTGAGATCCGCAGGTCAGGTGGGAGAATTTGGCTACAGGACAGCCATTACTCATATGCACTCCACAAATCTGGCCTTTATGGAAGAGTGGCAATAAGAAAGCCATTCTCGAAAGAAAGCATTCCCTTTTTCATGGGCATATGGATGGAGCCAAATACAGGGCAATGTTAGAAGAAAACCTTTTAGCAAAAGACTTGGGACAGGGGTGGAGGTTTATCTTTCAGTAGGACCTAAACAAACAGCCAATGTTTCAGTCAAAGTCCAGAACTTAGTCCAATTGTCCAGATTTTTATCTGTGGCAAGACTTGCTGTTCACAGACGCTCTCTGTCCAATCAGACCGAGCTT
This sequence comes from Clarias macrocephalus, assembly GCA_011419295.1. NCBI lineage: Eukaryota > Metazoa > Chordata > Actinopteri > Siluriformes > Clariidae > Clarias > Clarias macrocephalus. The sequence continues at coordinate 3,770 of JAAGKR010011559.1, forward strand.
GAGCAATGTTGCAAAGAAGAATGGACAAAACTATCAATCTCTAGATGTGCATAGCTGATGGAGACATACCCCAAAAGACTTGCAGCTGTAACTGCAGAGAAAGGTGGTTCTACAAAATATTGACTCGGGGGCTGAATAAAAATGCACAGCACACTTTTCAGATGTTTATTTGTAAAAATGTATCATTTTCCTTTCACTTTACAATTATGTGCCAGTGTGTGGTGGTCTATCAAATAAAATCCCAATAAAATACATATTTTGTAACTTGACAAAATGTGGAAAAAGTCAAGAGGTATGTATACTTTTGCAAGTCTCTTGTATATACGGTTGTTTAAAAATCCACTGTGCAAAAGAAATGTTACAACCATGTCTAAATCTGTGAAAATTAACAGCCAAAATATAGTATTGGTGTTAAAAAAATGTCTCACCTAGAAAAAAAAAAAAGAAGATAGATAAGACCATGTAACATAATTTTTCATCATACTTAATGCTTCTTTTCTCTAGATCTATGCTTCGGTTTTTTTATATACATTTATTTTTATCAGTAAAAAAGAAACACACTTGCTAAATATCATTTTATGCCCTCGTGTAATGTTGAATTCAAATCCTTTAATGATCTTAATTGTCACTCACCTGAATGTTGGTCATGTGACTACGGCAAACGCGAGGCCATGGGGGGGTGGTGGTCATTGGTCACGTGACTTTCAGGGACGCGACAGAGTTTGTTTGGAAACGTCCCTTCTGCTCGGCTCAGTGTTTTCGTGCGGACGGAATCATGAATGTTTACAGACTTATTGGGGATCTCTCGCATTTAGCTGCCATCATCATCCTGCTGCTGAAAATATGGACGAGCAGGTCGTGTGCAGGTGAGTGCGAAGTTCAACAGTGTGTGAGAGACTTTTATTATAACCAATTATGTGTTCCCCATTTAATTACTCACGCGAGTAAATAAATAATTAAGTTAAATAAGTGAATAAATATACAAGTAAATAGTTATGAAACAAACTGGATTTGACAGAAATAAATAAATGCATGGATAAAAGACTTGTCATTTCAACCATATACAGTTCAGCACACGGTGAAACGAAACAACGTTCATCCGGGACCAAATTGCTACATACAACATACATTTAACAACATAAATTAACAAAACTTACTAGCTAACTAGGACACTTGATTAGCTGACTTCGTGGTAAAGAGTTGAGGTAGTGCAAGTAAATTGTCCGGCGGACAAATATGTACAGGTTAAAACATTGATTAGCTAATGAAACTCAACAACAAAACTGTTCATCATTAAAAACTGCACACACACACACACACAGCTTCTTCATAGCACCAGACCATTTGAACGTCCCAGCTTTTTATAAATCTATGAAATTAACAAGGATGAAAAATTAAGTCCCCATGTTTCCCCGGTCGCGCGCAATATGCGCGAAGATTCGAATCATGACGTCACTCACTACCCAACGCTACGCGGTTAACGGTTTCTCTCTCGTTTAAACGAGCTTGTTGAATTAATCAAATAACTTTTGCAAAGTAATCGGATGTCTTTTTGCCTTTTCTGGATTTTTAAAGATAATTTAGACGTTATAAATGAATGCAAATAGATGGTTTGCTGGGCAAATGTATATTGATAGATGTGATATTGATTTATACTGAGTATATTCATAATTATACTTTGTAACTGATTCTAGCATGTAACTCAAGGCTAGACTGCCTACTCGTGATAGTTAGTAATTGCAATTTACCCACTCAAACATTATCCAGTTCTATTAAACTATCTGGTGTATATATCAAACACACAGATATAACACGTATAGAATGTTACGCCCCGGTCTAGGTCGGGCCGTAACAGGAATGAAAAAGAAAAGAAAAGAAAGGAAAAAGGGGGTGAGACCAAAAGTGCGTTTGCTTAGTGTTTATTTACACTTGCCTTTGTCTGACCAGTCTAGTTGTGGTGCAGATGTTTTAGTTCAGGGAATTGAACTTGGTGTGGTTAAAGCTCCATTACATACGATTTATCTTAACTGTGATATTGTGTCTGGCTTTGTTAAGGTCGCAGTTCGTCCTCAGTTGCCAGTTAAAGGAGTTTCCCTTATTTTGGGTAATGATTTAGCTGGTGGTAAGGTTTTTCACTTGCCTGTTGTAACGGACACTCCTGAGGTGAATGAAAGTGATGCACTGTCACGTGAGTTTCCCTCTGTTTTTAGTACCTGTGTGGTGACACGCGCTCAGGCTTGTAAAATGAAGGATGCTGACGATATTTCAGATTCTTTCATATGTAGTGACAATCCAGTATTTGAAGAAGATAAGTTGTCCTCCAGTCCACATGTTTCAATTGAGGATAAGGCCTCCTGCATACAGGAAAATGATTTCGCTACATGGGGCATTGGACGAGAGCAGTTAGTTGCTGCTCAGAAATCGGATGCGTCTCTCTCTCGTTGTATTGCTGCAGCTGTAGATAGTGCTGAGCTGCCTCAACACTCAATGGCATATTTCTATGATGATGATGTTTTAATGCGAAAGTGGTCACCCTCTGATGTTAAGGATGAGTCAAGGGCTGTTTTTCAAGTTGTGGTTCCAAAACCATATAGAACACAAGTTTTGCGTATTGCCCATGACCATGATCTCGCTGGTCACCTTGGTGTAAAGAAGACCCACCTCCGCATTTTAAATCACTTCTTTTGGCCTGCCATGAAGTCTGATGTTGCTAAGTACTGTCGATCTTGTCATGTTTGTCAAATTGCAGGGAAGCCCAACCAGGTTATTCCCCCTGCTCCTCTCCAACCTATACCTATTATGGGAGAGCCTTTTGAGCGGATTTTGTTAGATTGTGTTGGTCCCCTTCCTCGAACTAAATCTGGTAATGTGTATCTGCTAACCCTGATGTGTGCTGCCACTAGATATCCTGAAGCCATACCTCTGCGTAGCATCAAATCACGTGCCATCATTCGAACATTTATTAAATTTTGCACCACTTTTGGTTTTCCCAAATATGTTCAGACAGACCATGGTTAAGGATCTGAAAATGTAGTGGCTGACTCTTTATCTCGATGCTATGATTCTAATTGTGAACAGGATGTTCACTCTTAAGGGAGGGGGTGTTACGATATTGAGTTTATTTGTTTTGTGTCTGGTTAGGTGTGCTATGTCTCTACTGGTGGGAGGGGGCATTTCTTCTCTTGTTGTTGCAGGTCCCCACCTCTTCAGTGTACCTGCAATCTATTGGTTGCTGCCCTGCCTGCTCTTTGTTGGTCCCGCCTCCTGCCAGATGATTGGGTATCCAGGAAACCCAGAGGCCTACTTAAGGCCTTCAGACAACAATACTTTAGACCATGTCTTTGCTTACTGTTTTTCTGTTGCTAATTTGTAAAATTATATTGTGTATGACCTCGTGCTACGTTTCCGACTACGTTTTTGTGTTTGCCCTTGTTTGGTTCTGGTTGCCCGATTGTAAATACGTGTTGTATATATTTGTACATAGTTTTGTAATTGGTGGCTTAGTAGGGAGTCGACGCCATTTTGTTTACACCCTGTTCTCTCTTGGTTTGTGGTTAACAAGGGAGTAAGGGAGGAACTTTGTATTTCTTTTTCTTTAGTTTTGGTGCAGGTTAGTTGTTTCACGTTGGTACTAGGTAGAGGGCATTTTGTTTATTGTTTTGGCCTTGTCGGCTTCTGAAGCTCACGGCCACCTTTTGGGGATTTGCTTGTTCACTGTTTATTTACAAACAGTGAACAAGCAAACAATTACAAAACAAGCCACCAATTACAAAACTACAATAGATTGCAGGTACACTGAAGAGGTGGAGACCTGCAACAACAAGAGAAGAAATGCCCCCTCCCACCAGTAGAGACATAGCACACCTAACCAGACACAAAACAAATAAACTCAATATCGTAACAAGAACACCACACTCATAGTTGCGTTGTGCCTCAGTTTCTGAAGCCTGAGCTGAAACAAGGACTTCATGTGCACAGAGTTATATGCATTTACTTGGGATTTTGTTTTATTCCATAGCTCTCCAGAGAGAGGCAAGAAAGCCCCAATGGCTTCACTTCTTCATTAGAAATGAATCTCTGTCCTCGTAGGGCTGATTTCAGGGGAGCAAACAGGTGAAAGTCTGATGGAGTGACATCAGGACTATAAGGAGGACGCTTTAACACTTCAAAACAGAAAAGAGTGTCGACAGTTTGGGCAGAAGTTTGCGGACGTGCGTGACCTTGCAAGATTATGGCAACTATTTGGGTCTGAACATAAAGCAAGGGATATCAAGAAGACAAAGCAATAAACCTATAGATTTAATAACAAGCATATTTAGATCTCTACTGAGCATGCGCACGACCAACACTAAGCATGCGCACTAGCTTAGCTTGCTGGCACAGTAAAGCACATAGGAAGTGAGCGTGGCGAAATCTACCAGATTTTATATACCAGGTGTGTGTCTGTAAACTGTTTATGAAAAAGAACAGACACAGAAAAGTAAATTATATCAATATTAAACTCCATGAAAATACAATGAAAATCTCATATATGTATATCTTTTATATGTATATAATTATACATAATTGACTGAAGAGCTCATATAAAAATCTCTAAAGGAAAACCCTCACACAGTAAATGATACCATAAACCCAATGAAACACATTGAAACTAATGATAAAATGTGTGACTTCCTTAACAATTTTAACATTTAAACCATTAACGGTTTGATAAAGCAAAAAAAAAAAAAAACTCGTGCAAAAACGGTTCATGAATCAAGCTAGTTAGTTAGTGGTGCTTGCGAAGCGAAGTTATTATTATCTCACAGGCTTATTATTTTTCTTCATTTTCTTCCGTACAAAAGTCGGGCGCATAACAAGTCCCGTACGCGCCAGATGTTGTAGACTCATGAAACAGGTGTTAAATCATTCGGGAATGAGGTGCTATGACTTTTCTAAGGGGTGGGCGTGCCCTGCGGGGGCAATTTACCGCCCCATAAATTCCCATAGACTTAACATTGAGACAAACTTTGACATTCTAGCGCAGAGCAAGAATTTCATAGAAACCTCATTTGAAGAGGCTTGCAAGCTGTGTCAGAACATATCCGTCAAGAGAATATAAGTTTTACCCAACTTGTGCCCAAGTTTACCCCATTGACATATAATGGTAACCTCCATACAGTAGTAACCTTGAAACTTAGCCTAACTGTGGATCCCATTGTCGTAGAGACATGGGGAAAGGCTCATTTAACTCAGACAACTTATTAGTCTTTTGCATTTATCATGATGCTCATAAGCCACGCCCCTTTAAAACAGAAAGGGAAAGTCACTTTCAAAATAAGATTGAATAGATATTAAGAATCTGATCAAAAAGTCTCAGGTTAAGAACACTGCCAAAACAGGTGAAAAAAGTTTTCTTAGTTTTTTCCTAAAAGAGGCTTTGGACAGATAATATTTTTGTATTAATTTGTATGTTATTTCTTTGACTTTCATTAAAAGATATAGGAATATTGTATTTTTGTAAAAAAAAAAAATAATAATAATAATAATCTCCCATGCGGGTTAAACACCTGTCCAACTAAAAGACAGTTAAAAGGTGAGCCATTTTGCTCCCATCAATCTGAAATGGATCACAAGTAATAAAATCAGTATGGTAAATAAATGTCAGAGCTTAAATATAGTAACTACTGTTTGGAAATTGGTTGCTTTGAAAGTAGACACATTCTCAACATTTGGCTGTTTTAATTAACTTGATTTATTTAGCCTATAACAGAAACTTTGCATGAAGTAGCCTGTAGTCATTATTATACAATTTCTTCATATGCAAGCATTATAATTTTACTGTCTATTCTATTATCATAGATTGTATTTTCACAAAGAGTTCAAGACCTTTACAGAGGTCAGAGGTTATTTTTATTAACAAATCACAATCCTTGAATTGTTCAATCATCCCTAGCAACGGGGTCAACCCCACCTCCTCACTAAGATAAAGGTTTTTGTACTTTCCTTCCTCAGAGTTGCTCTAAAAAGTTTTCTAAATCACTTTTAGTCTAAGACTCCCAGCTAGGACTTTTTAGGCTAAGATAGGAGCTCTCTGAGAGAATTCTAATAAGCTTTGTGAATACAGGCACAGGACATTAGGGGAACGATGCTTTAACATCTCAAATTGAGGTTTTTGCAGCCGTGTGGACAGATGTGTGCGGACGTGCATTGTCGTGCACAATCACAATGTCCTTTTGAGGATCAGAGGACACAAGCAGACCTCTGTGTTTAATCCGAGGTTCAGGCTTCCCTCAGCTGTTCAACGTTCACTGTTGATTTTTTAACCTTTTTCCTGATAATGTTCCAATACTGACCCTTGAGAATCCCACAAAACTGTAATGATGAATTTTCCAGCTGATGGTTTACTTTTTAACTTCCATTCCACACTCTGCTGGTTACTCTCAGGCTCTTAGTGATTAATCAATGTCTTGTCACCAGTTATGATTCTCTGTAAGAAACATTCATTTTCCTTAGTGTATCAGTGCAAATTTGTTTTGTTGCAGATACTCAAACACTTCTGTTTAAGTCTGCACCCACATGGACCTTTCAGGATCCAGTTTGACAGCCCTGCTCTAAACAAACCAATCTGTGGTCACAAGGTAAAGAATACTGGTCATCTCTTTTTTAAGAGGCATCTCTATGCTCAAACCATTTTGATAATTTTGAGGTTTGAGGCAAATCATAAAAAAGGATTAGCAGAGGATGCTTTCGATCCATCAACCTTTGGGTTATGGGCCCAGCATAACACTACCTTTGTGCCACTCTGCTACTCGAACCCACAATCCCAGACTTAGGAGGCCAGCACCTTATCCATTAGGCCACTGGGGTTCATGTTTTTCTTAACTGATTAGGATCGAGATTACTAAAACCCATCTTAACATTTAACTCATTGTACCACAGCTATCTTTTGCTGAGAGGTATAATGCAAACAAGTCTTATGAATCCCACACCGGAACAGTCCAGGCGATCCTCAGATGTGATCTGAACATGCGCTGTGTTTCTGCCAAGTTTGTCCCCAGACTGCTGAAGGAACATCGCGTCGAAGTCTGCTAAGAACTCGTCAGCATGCTGTGGATGATCATTACCGGTGACAAAACTTGGGTGAATGGGTACAACCAATAAGATCTTATAAAGTTCACTTTCTCTCAGTGTCTTACTGGTTGTTTCTCAGTGCAGTTTTTGCTACTAGGCTGCGTTTGCATCATAAGCCTCATTATTCAATTCAGATTTTTTGGTCAGATCAGATTTGTCGGTCATGACGGTTTACAGTCGGTAATCACAAGTGACTCTTATCTGACTCATCTGCGTTAATACCAGTCATATTTGTTTAAACACTCATTCGTTCAAACTCTTGCACACACATTCACAAATGTTATTAGGTTTTTGCTTAAGAGGACAGCTGTATTTAAAACATCTGCTGCATCACTGATTTCACTTTACCTCCGCTGACTTTGTCCACTCTCCTTCATTGCTGAAATGAAATCCTAGACATCAACAATCTATCCATGTGCAGAGGCAAAAAGTCACATGAATTCCAATCTGACTCTCGTTCAAGTCACCACATACAAAAGTGACTCAGATCTGATCTAAAAAAAAAAAAAAACATCAGCTGTTATGGGTTCGGGCAGCCATAAAAAAAAAATCTGTCACAATAGGGTAAAAACAAGCAGATTCTTACACTTTAGGCTGGTAATGTGAATGTAGCCTTCGTCACAGGAGGGTTCACATTGTTGAAGGACATGTGGTGTAAGCCAGTGTAGAAAACTGACAAAAATTAAGAAAGACAAGATAAAAAGAAAGCTATAACCTGCTGTCCCAGCAGTTTCTACATGGCCTCTTGTAGTTCAGATGTGCTGATTTGACTGTCCCCGTTGGCATCAAACTGAAAGCAATGGGAAAAATTGTAGACATCAACAACCTGATAAACAACCCGATTTAAATTCTAAACAAAAACAAAGCATGACTTTTCTCAAAGAAGTTTAAATCTTCTTTTAAAAGTTAGATTCAATTGTAGGAATGATATTCAGGTCGTTTCAAGCCAAATAAATAAGTCAGGAAGTGTATGTGTGTAAATTTTGCATGGTCCATCCATCTAGAAACCTAGGGACTATGGAGGCTAATGGTGACCATTTTATTTATTCAAAATTTTACAGCCGTGGTAGGACTTCCGATCAACATTTACACACTACGGGCAATTTGGGAACGACAGTTGGCCGAATCTCTATGTCATTAGACTGTAGAAAAAAACTGGAGTAGCTTGAGGAATCCCACCAAGCACGGGGAGAACATGCAAACACCATTCATACAGAACCCTAGCGAATGAGCGATTTGGACAGACTCACAAATTAAACAGATTAATGCAATTTGCAATGGATCCAAAATGGCTGGTGTTGTTTCGCCTTTTGCTCTGAGGAACATACTGTTCATGTTGACCTGCTGACATGAGTCCAGTCAATTCTCAGCAGGAATCTAACCCATTATCCTCATACAGGCCCCCAGATCCTTATAGCTAATGAGGCCGTTATCTTAGTCAAACTCTGAAATGCTTCTTGGAGCTTTGTAACCACAACAACAGCCGCACATTGATTAAAAAGGACAATATTTTTGTTTTCAATTTTATTCTTTGACATTATTCAATGTGTAACAGGAAAGACAGAAAGGAGAGCTGGAGGTGCCAGAGCTGAAGATGCTGCAATTTGCTTTGGGAGTGACAAGAATGGATAGGCTTAGGAATGAGTATATTAGAGGGACCGTGCAGGTAGGACAGTTTGGGGACAAAGTTAGAGAGGCCAGATTACGATGGTTTGGACATGTGTAGAGAAGGGATGAAGAAGAAGAGGAGGGCCTAAGAGGAAGTTTATGGATGTAGTGAGCGAGGACATGTAGGAGGCTGGGGTGACGATGCGGTGATGAGTTAGATGAAGACAAATCGTCTGCTGTGGCGACCCTTAACGGGAGCAGCTGAAAAAAAGAAGTCAATGTGTGGCACAAGCTAAGAATAAGAATTACAGTACAATAACACTAACATTTCTACAGAACTGTTTTTGAATCACTGAATCAGTTCACATTCTAAATCCATCTGAATCATTTCCAATGACGAGATGAATCATGGTGGACTTCCAGAAAGGTAATTTCAGTTTCAATTTAATTTTATTCATTGAATCCTTGTTTTATCATTAGCATTGCATCAGAAATCTTACCATCCAGCTCTTCGGGTCTTAGCTGTCTGTCCTGAAAGAAAAGAGTTTGTAAAAGCAACAGAAAAATATCTGGAGGTATTCCCTTTCCTTTTTCATTCCAGATTAAATGACTCCACTCTGTACTAATAATAATAATAATAATAATAATAATAATAATAATAATAATAATAATAAGCAGAATTTGTAAAGCAGGACTTATTTTACATTCTACTGTGTAATGTTAGTGCCTTTGACTAAAGCCATTCCTGTGGCCGGATTGAAAAACTGTCATGAGTGTTAATTACCTGATGTATTAAGACTTTCGGGACACCATGTACAAACATGTTGAACGGTATTCATAAACTAAAGAAAATATATAATATTTTGACTTTGAAAATATGTTGTATTAACCTCAAACTGATCATTTTTTATTTAGTTTCTTAGTCTGCATGTGTTTGCTGTTTATCCACTAGACGACGAGTGTAGTTTAACAAAAATAGGGTTAACTTTTTTTTAAATCCCTTATTTATGCATGTGACTCACACTTAAATTGAAAAGTTTGTCCTGGTGAGAGTAATAACATGAATTGGTGAAAATCAAAGGCAATATTAACAAGTAATTAACAGACATGTTTTCATAATAAAGGTACGAACTTGTGTTCACACCTATTGGTTGCTCTGTGCAGTTTATCAGTCCTCATTTACCTTGAAATGCATCAGCACTGAAGGGGTCTTATTTTATTGACATGACATGATGGTGTGTGGATATGATATGCATCAGATCATATACAGTATATGCTGCAATGTGTATCATATTGGTCATCTTGTATCCACACAAATACAGAATGTAGATATAAATCTTTATCATGCACGTATCAATATCAAGTGTGAATATTCTCTAGACCTTCATATATGGTGATTTCTGATCAACATGGCAAACATTTTAAATAGACTTTCGAAGTGTGTGCAAGGAATTGAAGCCAAATTGAATTCATTCCCATCTTACAGATCGAGGAGGAGTTTTACCGGATTACAATGGTGCACCTAGAAGCAAAGTTTATGGGCATGCTGGATGAATACACGGCCAAGCTCATGAGCCTCTTCCACTCCAAGGTAGGAGCCATGGGTTTGAAACTGCAGGCTTTCTACTCAAAGTTACTATTAATCTGCAAATTCTTTAAGAGATCTTGTAATGAAACCGAAACGTCTTTTGGTTAGTACTTAATATATAGACACGTTGTTTCTTTGCTTTTTCACTTCGAGGAAAACACTTGAGAGGTTTTCTCATCAGAAAAGGTTCCAGAATACAGTGAAACCTCAGATTGCGAGCAACATGCTTTGCTAGACGAGCAAAGATTTTTAATAAATTTTGACTTGGAAAATGAACAAAAGTCTTGGTTTACGAGTACCGAGTATCATGTATCACGCATGCGCTTCTTGTTTGACGCCGAGCATCATGTGATCACAGCTGAGCCAATGGTTTTTCTCTCTCTTGTGCTGCGGAATTGTGGGTAATTGTCTCCCCTGCTCGGTAGTGATGGAAAGTTTGAATCATTTTAGTGACCCAGTTCTTTGAATCTCGTTCATCAAAATGAACAAATCTTTTTTTGAGTCATTTAGTTTTTCGTTCTTTTGACTAGAAATAAAATAAAATGTTACATTTTCATTTACATTTGAGTGTCCTGTCACCTTGGGGATTAATTAGCATATTAGTTTAGTCACTTTGCTAACTTCATTAAGTAGCTAGATAACTTTCTGAGGTAAATATCTCCTGTTATTAAATGTTATGCGTTTTTAATAGAACACATTTTTAAATATGTTTTTCGTTAATTCCTTTCAAGTGACAATTGTTAAATAGAGTGGATAGAATTATTTATTAATAATAATAAACAGTCAAGCCCGAAATTATCATCTTTAACGTAAATATAAGTTTTTTCTTGATTTAAAAATGACACGGGTATCTCCCAGAAGGAAAGAATAATTACTTGGTAACCTCTAGGGTAAAACTCATGTGGTATGGGTGGAGCTGCGGGTAAGCATGCGAGCAAACCAGTGATTACCAAGAGGAGGCAGGTTTTAAGCTTCTATCCTGTCCTTGCCACTCTCTGAAAAGTCATGGAACGACTGCAGTGGGCTCTGAGACACCTTGGCCGCTTTCTTTAAAACATTTGCACGATTCAGTGTAGGACAACTTGCGCCACACACACACACACACATACACACTAACGGAAAACACTGATCTGTCGGGAAACTTAATTAACAAGGAACCTCTCTAATGACATTTGCTATTGCTTTACCCGCACACACACACACGTGGTCACAGTGTTATAGTAAACAGTATACACACACACACAGATGTTGACTATACGAGTGACCCATATGCACAGAGACCCAGCATGATCGAGAAGAGAGAGAAAAACCATTGGCTCAGTTGTGATCACGTTTGGCAGACTTACTACAGTACACGTATATCAGGACCTCGCTCGTTTAACAAGCTAAAATTTATTTTTAAATTCTGCTCGTCTTGCAGACCGAGTTACTCACGATCCAGGGTTTTACTGTATTAAATTATTAGCAGTAGTGCCCATTTTCTATTTGCCTACTGAAAGAGTTGATTTTGAAAAAAGTTTGAATATTTCAACTATCATTAATCTCAAGTTTCTGGTTGTTAAATACATAAGTTGGCACCACAGTAGCAAGTAGATACTCACATTGCAACTAAATTAATATTGATGTTAATATTCAGGTTTTGATTTGTAACTAAAGTTTGTAAAGATTTTTCTCTTTTCCGGGTCGGCTTAATTTAGAGCTGTGAAATTCTGGATTGTAGATCTCCTCAAATCTTAGCTTAAACTAAACCTGCACTAGGTTAAGTCTGCTGTTGTCCTAATTTTGACAAACACGGGTGCAAAAAAGAAAAGGAGACAGACGGGAACACGACGGAACGGAGAATAATCGAGCGTTATGGCCTGATGAAGGTGTACGTTGTTGTTAATAAAAATAAAATCTTCTGGATCTGACCAGAGCATTAGATGACCAAGGAATCAGCAGACTCAGAGCCAGGGTTCAGCTGATTAAAAAAAAAGAAAAAAGAAAAAAAGAAAGTTTATTTTGCATGCATGCGTCAGTCAGTCAGCCTGGGCGATGAAATCTAAACATAAATGGCAAAACACCCATTTTATACTAAGATGTAAACATCGACCCAAGGCCAAGAAAAGGAAAAAAAAAAAGAAAGGAAAAATACAATCAAGGTTAAAAACATCATACGAGAACTAAGTAAACAAGAACACTTATAAAGATCACATGGACATGAATCCAATCTTAATGATTGTGCCATATTCATATCAAATATTAAGGAAGATTAGAAATAAATCCCTCTTGAAAACTTTTACCATCTGTAATCACTGGCCAGGTGATTACGCGTTTACATAACGGAACAGGACTTGCACGTCTACCCCACGTACCAAGCGTAAATAAGGAAGAAGTCACATCAAATGTAGGCATTAGGCCTAGAAGTCAACATTATTTTAGATTCTGCTATTTTAGTATGTTTTACGCTTTTAGAAAAACACAAACAGGAAGCTAACAGAAGAATGAAAAGAAAAACCATGAAAACTGATAAAATTTCACGGCCACATATCCACCAGGAACCTATCCAGGCCCCTAGACCTTCACTGTTAACTTGATCAATATGTATAACGTGATCACGTAACTCCTCTACATTTTTAACGTAGGGTTAGGTTTGACGTAGGGTCAAAACCTACTAAGATACCATTGTCATGAAGTTTAGCATTTGGGGGTACCTTTTGAACTCCCCTCTCTATGGCAGTGTGCACTTTCCCGTTCTTCTACCAAATGCCTCGTAATTTACTGATCCACAAGTACTAGGAACATCTAAATTTATTTCTGAGCGATCTGTAGGAATCCGGTGTATTAGAATAACATGCAGAGGAGTAGAATTAGGTTTACTTGTAACTTGGTCCTTAGGATTTGGGTGTCGAGGTCTCATGGCCGGGAGAAGATAGATTAAAGAACATCGGCCATCGAATCTCGCAGGTAATTCACTATATGCAGTACTGTACTTTAGGGCTGTAGCTATCGAATATTTTAGTAATCGAGTATTCTACCAAAAATTTATTCGATTAATCGAGTAATCGGATAAAATGCACTTTTGCTTAATTAAACAGCAATGTAAAATATATAAGAGAAACAAAGATTAATTGGTTTTCTTTTTAGAAAAATCTCCTTTTAAGTGCATACAGCATTTTATCAAAAATAAACATTGTCATTATTCACAATACAAGGAATAGCTTATACCCCTATCCCCCCTATGCGGTTTGACTCGCAGTGAGTAATGCAGTGATACCGTGAGCCGCCGCGACTGCCTGCCGACGTTCCGCAGAGTTCTGCAAGGTCCGCCAAAGAAATTAAAGTTTTTAAGGCGGCTTAAACATATTTAATTTTTCGCGCAGAAAGATGGAAACGTAATCGCAGCGCCAAAACTTGCGGTGAATCATGAAGAACCGTACTTCCGGCCACCGCGTGAAACCGCGTAGGTGAGACAGGGGTATTAAAGTTAACTGAGATTAATTAAATGCATTACATCACCATACATTCTTATTTTAAAGCCTTTTCTTGGATGCAAAGAAAAAAAAAGTTTTTCAAATGACTTTAAGGATAAAAAAAAAAAACTACTGCACACGTTAAAATAAATAATTACACAAAAACACCAAGTTGTGCAACTAAAAGTTTGCAAAACATAAGCCTTTCCTGACAATTTCTGTCGTTTTCTCTTGCGGCTTTCTTCTTCTCTTGGCTTGTTGATATTTTTATCGCTCCCTTCCATTTTGCAGCCCGCAGCAGAACGCTCCCTCAAATCAATACACAGCTAACTGTTTGCGTCTCCTTCCGCTTTGTGGGTGACCTAAGCGCTTCTTCTTCCTTGGTGTTTACTGGCGGCTTGCACGCGGATGCCAGCTGTGTCAAAAGCGTGCTGTCAGCAAATAATTGCATAAAAACAAAAGGCAAGCTTTTAAAATTAATTAAATGAAGCTTCGAGGCAGAAGATTTTGCCAGATTTTTTGTAATCGAATTACTCGAGGAATCGTTCCAGCCCTACTGTACTTCCACACAACCAGTAAGTACCAGAAGGAGCTGGAACACAACAGAATTTATTAATTGATAGCCAATTAACCCACAGACCAGGTTCAGAAACTCAGTCAAGTATAGAATGAGCTGTAAATTTAGTTTGACCCTGAGAATTGAGACATCTTTTAGATGAAATTTGCCAAGTTTGATGGTAAAACTGCACAATGCCCCAGAGATTTCACCCATAAAGGGCAAGTCCCTCACATGATTTTCAACACACCATGGAATTGTTGTCAAGGTAATAACGTCAATTACACTATGAAAGGGAAGATAAGTCTGATTATAGACTTCCACCCCTGGAGAGCAACACTGAATAGCGACTGCTTAAGTTACATTAAGACAAGTAGTTATGTTGAATGCTGTTACATTAATACGCAATAAAGCACAAGTGTCACAATTTGACATGGCATGTCCTGACCACGCAATGTACTTCACAGCCTGGGTGCAGTGTGTTCTAAGTTAATGTAAACATGAAGCATGAAAAGTGTTTCTATTATCAAAATCAGCATCTGACACAAGCACCAGACAGTTTAATGTCATCAGAACAGCGAATCTGAATGAAAGTGTCCCAAATGTCAATTTCCCCATTGTACAATTTGAAAAGTTCCCACTAAGTATTAACATTACCAACAGCTACGCTCCCTGCATTGAAATCAATACCATTAGCATACCACGGATCACTGATGTCAAATTCTTTTGATACTTGTTAAAGAACACTCTGACCTTGATCTTAGGATACAACTGCTATGTTCTTACTTTTTGACATTGCAATACAGGACATGAATTAATGGTTATGGCATATGCTGAACAAGTAATGGCCTTTACATGTCTCCCCCAAACTACAGGGGAAGTTAATCTTCTGAAATTCTTAATGAAATAACCCAGAGCTCCAGTGGCCGCATAAGTATGACTGTATAATGTGAAACCAGTGATTGTGA
>JAAGKR010011560.1:7604-19050 GCA_011419295.1 Clarias macrocephalus
TATAATCACACTGGTGTATAATCACACTGGTGTATAATCACACTGGTGTATAATCACATTGATGTATAATCACACTGGTGTATAATCACACTGGTGTATAATCACACTGGTGTATAATCACACTGGAGTATAATCACACTGGTGTATAATCACATTGGTGTATAATCACACTGGTGTATAATCACACTGGTGTACAATCACACTGGTGTCCAATCACACTGGAGTATAATCACACTGGTGTATAATCACACTGGTGTATAATCACACTGGTGTACAATCACACTGGTGTACAATCACACTGGAGTATAATCACACTGGAGTATAATCACACTGATGTATAATCACACTGGTGTATGTAAATCACACTGGTGTATAATCACACTGGTGTATAATCACACTGGTGTATAATCACACTGGTGTACAATCACACTGGTGTATAATCACACTGATGTATAATCACACTGGTGTATAATCACACTGGTGTATAATCACACTGGTGTATAGTGTACAATCACACTGGTGTACAGTCACACTGGTGTACAATCACACTGGTGTATAATCACACTGGTGTATAATCACACTGGTGTATAATCACACTGATGTAAAATCACACTGGTGTATAATCACACTGATGTATAATCACACTGGTGTACAATGTACAATCACACTGGTGTACAATCACACTGGTGTATAATCACACTGATGTATAATCACACTGTTGTATAATCACATTGATGTATAATCACACTGGTGTATAATCACACTGGTGTACAGTCACACTGGTGTATAATCACACTGGTGTATAGTGTACAATCACACTGGTGTACAGTCACACTGGTGTACAATCACACTGGTGTATAATCACACTGGAGTATAATCACACTGGAGTATAATCACACTGGTGTATAATCACACTGGAGTATAATCACACTGGTGTATAATCACACTGGAGTATAATCACACTGGGTATAATCACACTGGTGTATAATCACACTGGTGTATAATCACACTGGAGTATAATCACACTGGTGTATAATCACATTGATGTATAATCACACTGGTGTATAATCACACTGGTGTATAATCACACTGATGTATAATCACACTGGTGTATAATGTACAATCACACTGGTGTACAATCACACTGGTGTACAATCACACTGGTGTACAATCACACTGGAGTATAATCACACTGATGTACAATCACACTGGTGTACAATCACACTGGAGTACAATCACACTGGTGTACAATCACACTGGAGTATAATCACACTGGTGTACAATCACACTGGTGTACAGTCACACTGGTGTACAATCACACTGGTGTATAATCACACTGGAGTATAATCACACTGGTGTATAATCACACTGTTGTATAATCACACTGGTGTACAATCACACTGGTGTATAATCACACTGGTGTACAATCACACTGGTGTACAATCACACTGGTGTACAATCACACTGGTGTATAATCACACTGGTGTACAATCACACTGGTGTACAATCACATTGATGTAGAATCACACTGGTGTATAATCACACTGGTGTACAGTCTAGTCACAGGACAGGGGTAGCTCAGTGGGTTAAGGCCCTGGGGCACAGGTCAGAAGGTGAGCAGTTTTTATTCCCGCTCTCTGGACTCACTGATTGAAACGGCCGACTTATGACAATAAAAACGATGCCGTAGCAAGAATTATTGGTTCAAGACAAAGACTTACAACAGACTTTATGATTGAGGACGGAGATGATGTGCGCTCTCTCCCCAGCTCTCTTATGCTGAGACATGTACAGAAGAGAACTTCACCGTGCTGT
This sequence comes from Clarias macrocephalus, assembly GCA_011419295.1. Lineage (NCBI taxonomy): Eukaryota > Metazoa > Chordata > Actinopteri > Siluriformes > Clariidae > Clarias > Clarias macrocephalus. Next base: position 9,420 of record JAAGKR010011560.1, read on the forward strand.
AGTGTATATGTGACACAAATAAAGGCTTCATGCTAGTCACACTAACGTATCACCACCCTGATCATCACACGGGTGTATCGTCACACCTCCACACCGCTCCAGCTGGACTACTCTCTCACTTACACCCTGATATAAACTCTGTGTTTATTATTTTGTGATGTTTGCACTGACTTTGGCTTTGCATCTCTGCATGTGAGTTTAAAATATTCAATCTTTTTTGTTTATTGATTAAAAAGATTGAGGTTTTAATGCTGATGTGGTCGTTTCCCTCCTGCCTGCTGCTTCCTAATGTCCCTTCACGTTATCATTTTAACTTTATAATTCTTTATTATAATTCAGGTTTTACTAAATATTTTTCTTTTCTTTTAATTTTAGGTCAACAGCAAAGGTAAGCAATGTGTTACAATTTCATAAATCATTTAAAAGCAGTTTATACAAAATCAATTAGCTAAATATGTTTAAATAATATACAGTAATGTGTATTTGTACCTAAAATAGTGACATATTCATTATATAGTTAATATAGTTCTTGGGGAAAGTAGCAAAAATGTATATATTGTGAATCCTAACCTCCCACGATGGTTATCACTTTGTCTCAATTTAGATAACTTTACATAAGTCCCGTCCCGTTTTTCAGAAACATTATTAGCACTTGGCTGCATATACGGTTGTTCTTTACATGTTTAATCAAAACATTAGCAAGAAACTGAGAGGGGAAAGTGTTCGGTAGTGTGGCACCTCTATCACTAAACTTCTCACTGTATGTATAATATCATAATATTTAAACTCTGTTCAGTGTGTCATATCGAGAAAAAAAATCATATCGTCCCGTCCCTGTAGGAAACGGCAAATAAATTTTAGGTTCAATTCAGTTTTTAAAAAAACATTACTGAAATATTTAATCCTTAGTTATTTTACTCATTTTAATTTACAGTACACAAAATATTTTTATTAATAAATGCATAAAAATGTTTATTAAAACATTATCTAAGTCAGTCCTATTTCATTTCATGTTGGTTAACAGTTAAGCAATGAGCATCTGCATGCATGAATTTTAATTCAGTTCATGTCTAAATAATCTCCTGTTGAATGAGGATCATTAGATTATTGATTTTTGTATCATTTGCATAAAGCATTAATAATATTTTTTATTCGTTCTAGTTATATTTAGTTACAGGTTCAATAAATCTTGTTTCATAATGATGTTCATTTTTTTTTAACTAGGATCAATCAGACTTTATTATTAAAAGTCACATGAACATCAGTAATAGATGAATAATTTCCCTTCATTTAATTCACACCCGTCGGTGTTTACCGAGGTGTTAAATCACCACCAGGGGGCGCAGTGTGTATGAGCTGTGGAGGCGTTTAATCAGACCACAGAAAGCTTTTCATTAGTGATTATTGAATTTGTTGTGTGTGTGTGTGTGTGTGTGTGTGTGTGTGTGTGTGTGTGTGTGTGTGTAGAAGAGTTCTTCAGTCAGTAATGGAACTCCTGCAGGAACTCCAGTGAAGACGGTGGATGAAGTTCCTGCTCCAGCAGCAGCAGAATCTCAGAGTGCGAGTGTGACTGCAGCTCCAGTCGGGTGTGTGAACAGCGAACACTACAGCCAGGACACACTGCCTCAGATATCACACCATGACAAACCTGATACACATAACACACACACACACACACTGAACACATCTCAGGTTATTACAGCAGTGCAGCAGAAGCTCTGTTCCTATTTTCCTTTGTACACACGTTCCTGTTACATATTACAGATTTATTTCTGATTATTTGTCATAAAACAAGATCTTTGGTGTACACTGTGTAATTTTAAACTAGCCCAATCTGGCAACCGTCTCATTAGCTGCCCTGCTGCTGTTTCTCTGAGTGTGGGGCAGCACGGGGCGGTTCGGGGTGGCTCGTGCACCTTAATTAGCCCTTGCTGCAGTTTCCCCTTTGCCCACTAGGGGCAGACGGGTACACCCAGAACAGGGTGCGAATCAATCACAGGGCACAGAGGCACTCACACACTATGGACAATTTGTGAACTTCAGTTATGCTAATCTGCATGTCTTTGGGCTGAGGGAGGAAACCAGGGTACCCGGAGGAAACCCACCAATCACAGGGAGAACATGCAAACTCCACACACACCAGGGTTGGGATCAATTCAGGAATGAACTCAACAATTCCAATTCAAAGAATGGAATTGGAATTAGAATTCAACAACAATTACAGAAAACGGAGTTGGAAGTGAATTGGAATTACAGGAAGTGGAATTCAATTCTGGGAAATTCCACTGAATTCAGTTTACTGCTGTTTCTGAGCATTTATTTGTGATTGCATTTAGAGACATACATTTTAACTTTTTTATTTTATTTAACTTATTTATGATGTTTTACAAATACCAAGTAATGTATGAAATATAGTTGATCAAATGCAAGTAAATAAAAATGAGAACTTTACATTATGAATTAATAATTGAATGACAGTGATAAGTTTCTGGATGTACTATACATTCAAGTTAACTTAAATTAAAGCTTTATTCGTTACACGTACATTACTGCACAGTGAAATTCTTTATTCTTCGCATATCCCAGCTTCTTGTTAGTAGGCAGGGGTCAGAGTGCAGGGTCAGACATTTTACAGGGCCCCTGGAGCAGGCAAGGTTAAGGGCGGAGCTGGGGCTCGAACCGCCGACCTTCCGATCTGTAACTCCGAGCCTTAACACACTGAGCCACCACTGCCCCGCACCAGTACCCCGTACCACTGCCCCGCACCACTGCCCTGCACCACTGCCCCGCACCACTGCCCTGCACCACTGCTTGTATGATTACCACATACTATATGTCTCAACTCACAAAAAAGTGAGTCATGTTCATTCATGTATTTCATTCACTTTTTATTGCATTGACTTATCAGAATTTCCTGAAATTTGGCATCGCTAAGATTGCATCTCTCAGGCCTAAATGTCTTACCAGCAGATGAAGGAGGCACAGCAAGATATTGGCATGCAATTTGAGCCAAAACGGAGAAACGATTCTGGTTGTCCTTCCAGTACAGGAGAGGATCAGACTCCTCATTGTGACATGGTAGGCTTAGGTCACTTGGTACCTCCTCTGATGCTGGTAACTGTGTAGATGTAGCGGGAACTTGGGTGTCCATGAATGCAAAAAGTTTTGACCTCTGTTTTGGCGGAGAAGAGCAGTCTTTTGAAGATGGAACTGAAGTTGCAGAGAGTGAAATGACCTTCTTTGTTAGAACGTCGTTCTTCACCGATGCACCAGTCACGTTTAAACCTTGGGTCCAGGGTTGCAGCCAACTGAAACCACTCCATATCTTCATATTGAGACAGACATTTCTCAACAGAGGATTTTAGAATTGTGCTGATTTTATTAGGTTTCATTGATTCTGCAGCAAGACCTCGAACACATGGAATAATATAACTTGCAGTTACGAGTAGTATAACTTCATCAGCCTGACATTTATCAGGTGCTTCCTCAAATGGTTCCAGAGTTTCACAAAGTTCTTTGATTAACTGAACAGGGCCTTGAAGCTCTGACAAAACATGTGAAGGTAACATAAGAAAGGCCTTCATCATTTTCAGCTGGCTATTCCATCTGGTTGCATTTGCAGCTGGGAGCTTTACATGACATGCGAGGATTTCTGCTGCTTGTGTTGTTTTGTGGCAAAAACTTGTGAGCTTCTGCATTTTTGCCATCACAATTTTAAAAGGACCTGCTTGTTCTCGGGCATCGCGGACCACAAGCTGGGCAGGGATAAAGCATGGGCTCCTCTCTGGTGATTTAATCCAGTTCCTCCAGCTCCATACCCATCATCATCATCATCATCATCTGTGTCACTCTCATGAGGCTCCACTGGTGGGAAGAGACAAAATGCCTTCACCATGTTTGTAGCATTGTCGATTCCAATACCGTATGTGGCAATTGTATTCTCTAGAAAAATGTCCCTGCTACACCAGATATCAACAGTCACACATATGTTGAACCTTTTTCATTAGTACATTTAGCTGTTGTTAACATCATCTGCATGTTGTGGAATAAGCTTTTGACTCAGGTGCTTGTGGCTTGGCATTGTAAAACGAGGTTCAGCCAATTGGAGAACTGTCTTCAACAGTTGACAAAGGACGCATCCCATTAACAGTGTAGTCTACGATGTTATCTGTAAGCTCCAGCTGATGACGGTTGGTGGCTGGCAATTTTGTAGTGATGTCAAGCAAGTCATTGTGTCCAGACTGAAGTGAGCTTGTGTTAGTGAGCGTAGCTGTGTCACTAAGAATCTCAGGACGATTCCTCTAGAACAATAAAACTAATAAACAAAGCACCATTAGGTCAACTGTGATTGACTCCAATGTTCATGTGTCTCCAAAAACTACATACAGCACGAGACATATGGTGACTACAATCAGTTATTTCATTTAACTAAATGATGGTAACTGGAAAGGCTCAATGTTAGGACAGAGCACTGCTGCCTGACAAGGTAAAGAAAGTGTAGTACAAGTGCCAGACATATTAAAGAATATTGATTGTATTAAATCTTCGTGTCCCATGCACAATATTATGCATGCAACAACATAAACAAAATTATTTTTGCTCTACATTGGTAAATAACCAACTGTCCACATTTATTATCTAAGCATAAAATTATCTGTGTGATTCTTTTGTGGAAATGTTGTTCATATGTAAGTGTTTGTAAAGTATCTGTTCCACAAACACTACTCACCTGTAGATGACCTTTAAACTTTGATGTAGCTCGGAGGATCCATGAACAGGTCTATCACAGTGAGTGCAGATTGCTTTATGGTTACTTAAAGTTATATGAGTCGGTTCACCAAAATGATCCATTATACTGGTCTCAGACATTCCAGATTTCTCAGCCATTGTCAGTTTAATAGGTTAATCCAAATATGTGTGTTAATTTTGCAGTCCAGGGTTCATATACAAATCAGATACTCAGAAACAGTCCAAGATCATACACTAAAAGCTGTCCAAATACAGTACCATCAAATTCTTTTCACTCAAACTAACAGGAAAATCTCCAAACTTCCACCCTCACAGTGGCCCTCACTGGCTGACATTTATACTCCCAGGTTAGGAACCTTCACCTTGCATGGAATTTTGGGAAATGTAGTTTAGGAAAATCTTGTTAGGGACACGCAGAGTGACGCATGCAAAAAATAATGATGTTTAATATTTTACCACTTTAAATATGACTATAATTTGTGAAATGATCATGCTTAACTTACTAAACATGCAGTACTTTGTATTTCTTTTACATGTTTGTTGTTTATGTGATTTACAATATTTAATGTACTATAAACTATTGAGTAAATAAAGTCAAATTATTTAATTTAGCACCTCAAGTAGAATTTATTTGATTTCAATTCTGTTTCCTGACATTCCAATTCAATTCCAATTCCAAGTGAACTGAAATTTACCATTCAGTTCCAGAACGGCCCCCACCCTGACACACACACACCCTGAGTAGGGAATAGACCCTGGAGCCAGAAAGTGCGAGTAGTAAACGACCTCCTATTGGCCTCTGATCACGGTTGCGTAACTATGCTTGTGTTACTGGACCTCAGTGCAGCTTTTGACACCACTGATCATAGTATTCTCCTTCACAGATTATAAAATGTAGTAGGAATTAAGGGAACAGCCCTCTCCGGGCTCAGATCCCATTTGACTGTCGTTATCAGTAGATTTAAATGGTGATTATTTTTCATGTTCTAAAGTGGAGTTTGGTGTCCCACAGGGTTCGGTTTTAGGCCCACTGCTTTTTTCCCTTTACATGCTTCCTTTGGGCAACATAATCCTTAAGCATGATATTAATTTTCACTGTTATGCTGATGACACACAGTTATACGTCTCAGCAAAACCAGATGAGAGAAACCAGTTTGCTAAAGTTGAGCAATGTGTGGAGGATATAAGAGACTGGATGCTAATTAATTTCCTTCTGCTTAATCCTGATAAGACAGAAGTTCTAGTCATAGGACCGCATGCAGCTAGAAGTAAGCTTTCTGATCACACTGTAACATTAGATGGCCTTTCTGTTCTATCTAGTGCAACAGTAAAAGACTTTGGTGTGATTATAGATTCTAGTCTTTCATTTGAAGCTCATATAGACAATATCACCAGGATAGCTTTCTTTCACCTCAGAAATATTGTCAAGATAAGAAACATATTGTCACTAAACCCTACAGAAAAACTAGTTCATGCTTTTATCACCTCTGGGTTGGACTACTGTAACGCCTCTGGTTGTTCAACTAGGTGTATAAACAAGCTTCAGGTAGTCCAGAATGCAGCAGCGAGGGTCCTCACTAGAACCAGAAGATACGAGCACATCACCCCCATCTTATCTACACTGCATTGGCTCCCTGTGAAATTTCACATTGATTTTAAAATACTCCTTTTGACGTATAAAGCACTAAATGGCCTCGGGCCACAGTATCTGAGTGAACTGTTAGTGTCTTACGATCCGCCACGCCTACTTCCATCAAAGGATGCAGGCTGCCTGTCAGTACCACGTATTATTAAAACTACAGCAGGGGGCGGAGCTTTTTCTTACAAAGCCCCAAAGTTATGGAATAGTCTTCCTATTAATGTTCGGGACTCAGACACAGTCTCAGTGTTTAAGTCTAGGCTAAAAACCTGTTTATTTAGCGCAGCATGTTTGTAAATAGATTAGCCTTAGGTAAAGGAGCAGATCTGGGGGACTCATGGACGTAGAGTATCTGGTGAACTGTTAGTGTCTTACGATCCGCCACGCCTACTTCCATCAAAGGATGCAGGCTGCCTGTCAGTACCACGTATTATTAAAACTACAGCAGGGGGCGGAGCTTTTTCTTACAAAGCCCCAAAGTTATGGAATAGTCTTCCTATTAATGTTCGGGACTCAGACACAGTCTCAGTGTTTAAGTCTAGGCTAAAAACCTGTTTATTTAGCGCAGCATGTTTGTAAATAGATTAGCCTTAGGTAAAGGAGCAGATCTGGGGGACTCATGGACGTAGAGTATCTGGTGAACTGGTATGTTTAGATGCTGTCCTCCCCACTCTCATTGATCACTCAGGTTTGTTGACGGTGAGGTGATTGGTCGCTTCACATCTCAGGGAGATTAAATAATATTATTATTAAATAATAAATTCAATATGTTAATACATTGTGTGTGTGTATGATGTTTGTGTGCATGTATGAGTGTGTGTATATATTTGTATATGAAATGTAAAATAGTTCTTTCATTAAATAGTCACAATAAAGTGAGTTTAAAACCTCTCTCTCTCTGTCTCTCTCTGCAGTGGATTCAGTGATTTGGTGGATTTTGATTTATTAGCCCCGAGCGCGGGTGCTGCAGCGGCGCCGGCGTCGTCCTGGGGAGGTGAGTGTTACTGTTTATCACACACTCCATAAACTTCCTCACTCGTGTTCAGGATCTACAGGGGTGCGGTTTAAAGGAGCAGGGTCTAAAGGGGTGTGGTCAGAAAGGGTGGGGCTAAAGGGTTTTTCATTTCATTATGGCAACAATTTAACATTCCTTTATCTCACCATACAGACCTGCTGGGTGAGGGTGAGTACTGAACACACACACACACTGGCACATGAATGATAAAAGTATAAAATACACAATGTCCTGTGATGTATGTCCACAGACCTCAAGCAACCAACCAAACAAACAAACAAACAAACAAGCAGCTTGTCATCTCTGCCTTTCTTCTCTGTTTTTTTTTATTCAAAATGATCACATCTTCTTATCTTATGTCTTTTCTGTTCTTTTTATAATTTTCTCTTTCTGTCTCTCTCTCTCCTCTGTCTCTCTCCGTGTCTCTGTCTGTGTCCCTCCCCCCCCCTCTCTCTGAGCTGGGTGTGAGTGAGGTGTGAAAGGCTGTTTGGCGTCCTGCTAAGTTTTCTGGAAAATGTTTGTTTATTTATTTGTATTTTTATTTAGTAAATGTTATAGTATAAATAAAAATATAAAGTGTATAGTGAGAGAGAGAGCGAGTGGGCGGGGCCGCATGGCCTCTGAGGCCGGTGTGGAGCCTTTGTCTCTCCGGCATGGCGTCAGGTGTGTCCGAGAAGACGGATTGAGGACGTGTTGTTTGCGGTGGGGGAGCGGTTCGGGTGTGAGAACATCTACTCTGCCTCCCGGATGAACAAGGCCGTGGTGGTGTTGGTGAACAGGGTCGACCTCGCGAGCGCGCTGACACGGAGCGGAATCTGTGTGAGAGGAGCCGCGGTTAAAGTCACCCCTCTGTCTGCCCCCGCGGCACGGGTGGTCATATCTAACGGTTCGGGAAGTTCGTTGGCCCCATGAGAGCGACACCGCTCAGGTGTAAGAGCTCCAACATGCGGCACATCCTGTCTTTCCCCTGGCAAGTGCTTATGATCTTAAACAACCAAGAACAGACACTAAATGTGAATTTTAAATGTAAAGAGGGGGACAGCGGCTACACCGTCTTCGCCAGCACGGAGTTGCTGAGGTGGTTCGAGTGCGGTGACGTGGGACACAAGAGGCTGAGCTGCCCTCACGGAGCCGTGCAGCGATACGGCCGGGATACAGCAGCAGCGGCGCGAGGACAGCGGGGAGGCGGAGCCCACAGTGGGGAGGCGGAGCCCACAGCGGGCCGCAACGACACACCGCAGCCGCGACTCGAACAGGTCGGCCCTGAACACAGCACCAGCACAGAGACACACACCGCGCCGGGAGCAGATAACACCGACACTACTGTATACAGTGTACAGTACAGGATGTATACAGGACAGGATGTACTAGAGGTGTTGCAGGACAGCGTGAAAGGAGGAAAGCTCCCGGTGAGCTGCAGGAGGGCTGTCCTGACCTTACTGCCAAAAAAGGGAGACCTGACGCACCTGGGAAACTGGCGCCCGGTATCACTGCTGTGCACTGACTACAAACTACTCTCAAAAGCATTAGCCTCAAGACTGACAAAGGTACTGGAGCAGATCATTCATCACGACCAGACGTACTGCGTGCCTGGTAGGTCTATCTGTGACAATATACATTTCATTCGTGATATTTTGGATGTCTCTAGACTCTTGGATCTAAAGACCGGCCTCATTTTACTGGACCAGGAAAAGGCTTTTGACCGGGTTGAACACAAATACCTGTGGAAGGTGCTGGAAAGCTTCGGGTTCAACCCAGGTTTCACAGCAATGATCAAGACATTGTACAGTGACATTGAGAGTGTACTGAAGGTTAATGGTGGTTTATGTGTCCCTTTTAAAGTACACAGAGGTATTAGACAAGGCTGCTCTCTGTCTCATGCTGTATTCTTTAGCAATCAAACCTCTTTTATGTAGACTAAGGGAGCAGCTTTCTGGTTTTAATATCCCTCATTTTAATATTTTAACCTGTCTTTCAGCTTATGCCGATGATCCAGCTGTAATGGTGAACACACAGACAGATGTGAATCTTTTAACTGATGTTTTAGAAGATTTTAAGGTTTTATCATCTGCTAAAATTAACTGGACTAAAAGCGAAGCCATTTTAGCAGGAGAATGGGGAGGCGACCAGCCCACACTACCAGGGGGTTTAACATGGAAAAAGACTGGTTTTAAATACTTGGGTGTCTACCTGGGCAGTGCTGAGTTTTTAAACAAAAACTGGGAGGG
>JAAGKR010011561.1:2500-19044 GCA_011419295.1 Clarias macrocephalus
TTACTAAAGGAAGCATTTTAAAGCTCCGAAGCCTCTGATTCCACCTGCACAAAGGCTGTGGTGTGTATGTGTGTATGTGTGTATGTGTGTATGTGTGCATGTGTGCAGGTCTATTTTATATATTTATTTCTGGCCTTGCAGACTCGAGCTGTTCGTGTGGGTTAGAGAGAGTTTACACCGTCTGCGCGAGCAGCCACCGCACTGTAGCGCGCCGAGACCTCTATTGTTTTTTTGTGTGTGTTTTTCTTACTCAAACGCACTTTAATAAATTCTCCGTAATTCATTTTTTATTCACTCAGGGGAGCAGCCTGCAGATTTGTCTCAACAGAGGAAGCATCGGGTTACCTCCTCTAAATAATTGATGCCTCTTGCTTCTCTCCCAGCCGTGGCTGAAATCTCAAAATATTCACTGGCTTGAGTAAATATGAAGATTGCTGCAGAGAGCAAGAGTGTGTGTGTGTGTGTGTGTGTGTGTGTGTGTGTGTGTGTGTGTGTGTGTGTGTGTGTGTGTGTGGTTTTGACACACTTCTAGGCCACTACTTTTCCACTGTGTATGTGGTGTATATGTGGTGTGTGTGTGTGTGTGTGTGTGTGTGTGTGTGTGTGTGTGTGTGTGTGTGTGTGTTTATGTTTTGGGATCTTGGGGGTTCCTAATTTGTTTGTTCAGCCGAGTTCTCCTCGATGATAGTCCTGCAGACCGCACATGCACGTCATGTAAACCTTTCCGTTTTCTCTGTAAGCTCTTAGCTCTCGGGCAGGAACGTCTTCCCCTGGCCTCGCCTGTACAGCTCGCTGCGTGTGTGTTCAGCCTGTACAGCTCGCTGCGTGTGTGTTCAGCCTGGTGAGTTTGCATCTCGAGGTCTTATCACTGCTGTGTGCTGTGCTGTACTGTACTGTATACACACCGTGAGCGAAGGATCTGCGCCGTGTAACTGAGCTTTCTCGTCTTTCTTAACTAAATGAAGCTCTAAAACCGTGTACCGTGAGCGATATTAAATGATGGACGTGTGAGGATAGCGTTTCGCCTGATATAAGCACTGCGGTGCAGAGTAGTTTTGCCAGGTGCCTAATGGAAGAGAGGTTGAGAATATGTCTGGGTTAGGTGTCTCTGGCCTCTGATCGGTCTCTGTCTCGGACCAGCCGGGTCTCATGGAGAAAACGAAAACCGTGAAAATGCAACATGTCTGAATCCGTTTCTATCACAGGAACATTGACAAAAGAATTCATCACAAAGCAGACTGTTATTAAATGCTCAGAAACTTACTGGACGGACGTATTTTAACCAAATTATAACCTCTATTTATAGTGTATTTAAATAATATTTATATTTAACATTACCAAAATAACCATTAACCCCCCACCCACCCCCCCCCACCCCAGCCCAAACAATCATTTCTTCATATTTCACTTCCAAAGCTTCAGACTTTCTTGTATGTTTAATGTAGTCCTGAGGAACAGTTCTCCAGACTTCCCGAAGGACGTTTTGTGTCTCCTCGTGTCCACTCCAGTCCCTGTAGCTGAGCAGTTTCAGAGGAAAGTCTTTGTGTTTGTTAAGCCACACAGTGACCTTTGAAGCATTAAAGTATAAAATAATCATCTAAGCTCAACCCAGTGAGAAACAGGAGCAGATGATGAGAGATGATCAGGAGGTGATTAGTTCACTGCTGATGCTGAATGCTGAGGGGTTGGAACAGACGAGAGGGGAAACGAGGCGCTGCTGAGGTTCTTACAGAAACAAGCAGTTTTTAATTCGTATCTTTAGGAATTTTGCAGCCTTTTTTTGTCACAGGAAAACTTTTGTTCTCATTTCTGTAATTTTAATTTCTTCAAAAGTCAAGACTAGTGTAGGATTAGGTCCAGCAGGTTCATGAAATGTTTCCTTTTCTCTACTGTATGACTTGTGCGCCTGATTGTGTTTGTGGAGAAGCGCAGAGAGGCTTATTTAATAAACCTGGTAAATCTAATCAAAGCCAAGCACAAACATTAATAGTGAAGTAGCTGATGTTTAAGATGTTATTAAGGTATTAATTGTGAATGTCATTACTGTAAGTAACTTTGTTGTAGATATTCGCTCAGTTGAAATCGACTGTCGAAGGTCTCACAGAGCGTTTAACTCAAACAGCGCTGAAGTTCTGAAGGTGCTACAGATGAGCTTCTTCTCCAGAGTGAGGACCTAAAATACAGTAAACATATAAAGCCCCAACAAAAACACACATCTACAGTAAAACACACACTGATATACCCCCAGATTACCCCCCCCCCCCCCCCCGGCACACCCCCCCCGGCACCCCCCCGGCGCTCTGCTGCGCTCTCTGGGTTTGACCCCAGCATCCAATTATTCCGCAGGGCAGCCCGGCGTCTCACCCACACACCACTTCAGCTTGCACTGGTAAGTTTGGTTAATCGGCCGGGTGAGGGTTTCTTTAAGTGGGCCAATATGTCAAGCCCTTATCCCTTGCTGCCTGCATAGGGGTTAAGGTTTTGTTCCCTGGAGTGTGGGCTAGAATATGTTTTCAGACTCCTCATTGTGCTCTCGCTTCAAATCCCTGTGCATTAGAACTTCACTTTTCTCTTGCTGATTTCTGATCCTGCCCTTCACCATCTCAAGGCCAGCGGATTAAAAATAAATCAGTGGAACTCAGACAGTAGCTGATTGGATATCTGCTGTTTCAATTAATCGACTTCCCCAAAAGCGCTGTAAAGCAGACTGGTAAAGAGAGCGTTTTTAATGTGATGTTTGCGCGCCGATTTAATGCTCGAGTATGAGTGTCCCTTGTTACACAGTAGCCATTAAATCAAAAGAGACCTTATGAGATTGTGGAGTTGATGACATCATTACACCGGCGTACGAGTCAAACAATAACAGAAGCAACAACAGAAGATCCTCAGGGTCTGATTCGTGTTTTACTGATTTATATTTTACCAACTGGCTTTATGTGAAGACATGTTGAGCAGGATGTTCCTATTACTAGAAATTACCAAACTCTTCTTAGTAGAAAAGCAGTCGAACAGTTTGAAAGCAAAGTTAGAAATTTCCATTATGGCAGTTTTGTTGTTGTTTGTTTGTTTGTTTGTTTAAGAAGCAAGAAGTCAAAACATGTCAATTTTAGGTTATTTTACAAAACACTCTACAGTAATTTCACCTGACACTGTTTTGTCCCAGCGGGGGTGTGGGTGGGGTTTTTAAAATATCTGCAAAGTCACAAACCCAAAAGTTTCACTTCAGCCTTTGACAGAGTTTTATAGCGAGGCACCGTACGAGAGCTGATCGGACACCAACACACCACATTTTATACCTCGTAGAGTTTGAACAGAGCTCAGAGCTTCCTGCACACAACACGTCTTTCTCTTGTCTCTTCTACACAATGCCGAGTGTTTTAGCATTTCTCTGCTTAATTTTCTTTCATCAATATTATTTCCACAAATATTGAATTGCATCTTTGCTCCCATATGCAGAAAACCCAGTGCTCGTGATTTTTCAATGATTTTCAATAAAAAATATTTTACTGATTAATAATTTGTCAAAATGGCCGAAAGACAGAAAATGGCTTTTGTCTCATTTTGCCGTCCAACCGTCCAGTTCTACTTTGTTTTTAAGCATTATATTTAATTCTACAAAGTAATATTTAAGAACAAGTGTCTTTACAATGAGTATTGGTGCCTCGGCGGTAAAGTGGCACGCTGCAGTTCAAGACTTGCGTTTGACAGAACATCCTCATGCTCTTATAGGACGTTCATTTGCCATAAATTATTTTTTGAGTCTGAAGTTTATTATTGCGCCCATATGACATCAATATGACAAACTATTCAAAAATTTAGTTAAAACGCAACACAACCCACATTACAACTGTATGTAGTTGCGGTTACTGTCCTCTAAGTTATCCTTTGTTATGTTAAAACCAAATATTCTCTCATAAGCCTCTGATTGAAACAAAAGTGCATGTTGTCATTTAATGAGAAACCTGTAAGCATAATCTCCATCGTCTTGAAGTCTTTCTTGAGCTGGCAAATTAAATTTTAAATTCCTGTGACCATTAAAAAGTCTTAACACAGTAATATTAATAAATTTTCTAAAAAAAAACCTTCATCATATCAACAACAATACATGTTTATATTCATGTTTAGGCTTTGGTTCATCTTCGACAATTTCAAGTCTTGTGATCTGTTATTACAGAAACAATTAAATATTATTTAATCCCACCCCTTACATTACAGCCTCATCTATTGTTGTCTTTATCGCACACGTTCTGACCAATCAGATGGCAGAATTCAGGCACACAGAGAGGCAGAGCTGTTGAAGCAGCGTGCAGCACATAGAGTGGGGTTTTCATTACGGCCTGTAGCTCTCGGGCTGGCGGTGAAGCTCGTAGGTCGGTGATTGAAAGCTTGTGAAAGCAAATCCTCCAGTGGAACCGGAGCAGCGCTGTGAGAGAGGCTTTGACACCAACACTGTAGTTTGTGTCTGACACTTACCCTTGATTTTCTGTCTGAGACGCCATGATTTGCTTCACCACACACCTACACGCACATTGGGATTCTTTTGCGGTGGTGATGGGGAATTAGCTCACTCGCCCTGTTTAATCACGCCAGACCCCTCTGGCCCTCACTGTCTGCTCATGACCGGCACAGAGCCATGACTCGCACCGCTGTCACGTCCTACACACACGATGAAGAACGTACTGAACGATGCGCAGGAGCCTGGTGACTTGTTGGAGGTCTGTTGTGGTCTTGAAAGCTTGCTATGTTCTTCTTAAGCTCTCTGTCACACATGTAGTTGTAGCTGAAGAGCGTCGACACACACACACACACACACACACACACACACACACACACACACACACACACACACTCACACACACACACACACACACACACTCGGGCCCATGAGACTGAATTTAGGACACGAGCAGAGAAGTTATTGTTTTGTGAATTTATAGATGTGGGATGTGGATATCAGATGATCGGAGGCACACCTGCTTTGCAGCGGCGGAGCCATTGCTTGGAGTTGATGTCTTGTCACTGCACACTGCTGCTATGACAAGTTCATTACAAAGAAGCTACTGATGATTATTTGTCTCTCAATATCAGAGCTATTTACTGGATATTCTCACTATCTGGCGTCACCCTAAAGATGATAGTTTCCATTTGTGTCCGGTTCCTCTCAAGGTTTCTTCCTCATGTCATCGAAACCGGCTGCTCATTAGGTAGAGACATTATTTTAATTTAGATCCAGATTTTCTGCTCATATAAAGCTGCCTGGTGATAACGTCCCTTGTTAAAAACACGATGCACATAAAATCTAATTTACTTGAGTTGTTTCTACAAGGGCATGAGCATAAAAACTGTGACAAAACAACAACCTACGACTGTCCGATCCTACATTTGTGTGAAATATTCAGAATCTGGCAGGTCCTGGTCCTGATCTAGTCCTGAGCTTGAACATCTGCCTAAGTGGGATTTGGTGCGTGTTCCCCCTATGGTTGATGGAGTGGATATGCTACATTGGCCTTATGCCTAAATGACTGTGTGTGTGTGTGTGTGTGTGTGTGTGTGTGTGTGTGTGTGTGTGTGTGTGTGTGTGTGTGTGTGTGTGTGCTGTATGAGTGGAATGTGTGGCCGGGTCAGTGAATAGTGTGCAAAGTCGTGGGCTGAATGGTTTACTTATTGCCTTGTGTTTTCTTCTCACTCATTTGCTCTTCCTCTTGTCAGTTAAGTTCGTCTCCTTTCTTTCGTCACTCTCATCTCACTCTGTCTTTCTCTTTAGAGTACGAGTTGTCTCTTTCTCTCTATTTGAGTCTGCATGAACAGGCACGAGTGTGTCCCTGTGCTATGGCCAGCAGCGTTATGGCTGTTTTGAGGGCCGCAGCAGGGGGTTAATGAAAAGACATTGTTTATTTGTAAGAGTTGCAGCCAAAATAAACACAATCAGGGTCTTTTTTTTTTTTTTTTTTTTTTGGGAATTAGGTTTATTTTACAAATTGTCATTCAACCAGCTGTTCTCCAGTGGTTCACACATCTCCCCACTCCATAAACTTCCAGCAAATAGCAGTAAATAAATCCTGGACGAATTCGTTATCAGAAATAAACAGTCAGCCTACTGTATATAATGTTGGGTTGAACTTCAAACGAGGCTTTTATTGGACCCAGAATGGTGGCTTGCTCATAGCTGTAGCGTGGTGGCTATGGGGGCTGCGAACTACACCACAGGCGGCGAGTAAGTGCGTGCTGTTTTTCATAGCATTTTATTGCATTTTGATTTTAGTTCAGTGTGAAATCGATGTAACGTGCAGAGATTAAAGTAGCTATTGTTAGGCGTATGGAAGCTAACATCATTTTATTATAATAATAATAATAATAATAATAATAATAATAATAATACTATGAAAAACTCTAAGTAGACAAACATTGCATAGTTTTTACCAAGCGGTCCGATGTCCAGTTTCAGTGAATCTAGTCTACAGTATCTTTAGGCTCCTGTTCATGGCTGACAGAAATGGAAGCGAATGTGGTCTTCTAAAGGGTGAAAGCAGTACAGGATGAAATGGAAGCGAAGTGGCCTTCTAAAGGGTGAAAGCAGTACACAGGACTGAAAAGAGGAGACAGCAGCCGCCTGACAAAACCCACATTCTGACCTTCTTCTAATCTTCTAGAAACGAATGAGATTCACAGGACTGTCCATGGTTAATTCTCCCAACATTCTAGCTGCATAGTAACTGTAAGAATTTAAAACTACTTTCTGGCTCGAGGTTGGACACGTTGAGATGCTTTTCTGCTCACCACAGTTGTAAAGAATAGTTTATTGAGATTTTTTACTGGATTTTTTTCCCCGCACCACTTTCTGTGTAAAGTCTAAATCCTATGGGCATGAAAATCCCAGAGGATCAGCAACTTCTTAAATACTCAAACCAGCCTGTCTGAGACCTGCAGCCAAGCCCCAGTCGAAACAGCGAAACTGAACATTTATTACCTGATAATATGAACCCTGCACAGCAAAATCCTTAGTCTTGAATGAACACCCAGAGTGTTGATTTAACACCCCAAGTGTTTATCTATGACCTAATGATCACGAATGTACTCTGAAAGTGTTAAATCAACACTCTGGGTGTTCATTCAAGACTAAGGATTTTGCCGTGTGCTTTTTGACAGACAGTAAGTTTCAACATTCAAACCAGTTCTGTTCGTTTGTAAGTCTAATTTGTTTGTAAGTCCAACAACCCCAGTGTACTGTAGGTACTAGCATACTAACACAACTGGCTACATTACAGTAGAGTCCTTTAGAGTCGTGTCGCTGGTTAAACGATTCATGTTAAGATAAACAAGCGATGTCTGCCATCTTTTCACCTCCCTCCGGTCTCTTAATTATTTTCACTTTTGTCTCCATCGTTATTGCTCGCGGCTTCTCAGCAGTGCCAGCTTTATCTGCTTTTACCCTCGCTTCCGGATGTCCTGGGGTGGGGGGGCGCTGCACGCCTGAGACAGTGTACGCTGGACATGTGATCTAACCTCCCCAATTCAACGCACATGAAGGCAAGTTTGTATCTTCAAAAAGTTTGTAACTTGAATGTTCATATGTAGGACTCGCTGTGTAGGTGAGTATGGGTGTTCCTAACAAACTGGAAACATAATGGTGATATATACGTGCCAGAATTTTGAACATTTTCTTTATCATGTTGCCTTCCACAGATTAGTCCCCTGACTTTTTTTTATCTTTGTAGAGAATCCCACACCACACCCCTTTATACACACCTCTAGAAATATTTAAGTGCAAATGCCATTCCCGTTTGTGTTTTTCCTCCCAGAGTCGGGTTCTTTCCCCCTTTTTTTGATAGGGGGTCCTAATCGCATTTGCTGAACGATCCTTCAAAGTTAGCGGCAAGTATGCAGAGAAGTCGAGAGGCTCAGAAGCTGAGATCTGAGGCAGGAAGAACAATGGGCCTCCCCTGACAAATAGTTAAAAAAGCCTTAAGACTTCAGTTTAGATCTGTAATGTCACGGTGAATACAAATGAAGGAGCTGTCACTCTCAATTTGGCTGAAAGCCTTTTGATGTTTGCTTCTGAGCGCTGTGGCTGTGAGGGGAAACCAGGTACCCAAACGCAGCTCCTTTTTCCCAGTATGGCCCAATCTGAAGCACACGCACACGCACACACACACACACACACACACACACACACACACACACACACACACACACACACACACACAAATGTAAGTATTTTAAACTGTTTCTAAAATACATTTTTACTTCACGAATTAGAAGTGAATCTTAAAGTTAATCTAAATTAAAAGAAGAAGGTGACTTTTCCAGGCTGGATAATGTTAAGAAAGCACTGAGGAAGGCTTCGAGTCAGAGACACACAAGTGCCTGGGATGAAGGTTTCAGAGATGATGGTTTCAGGGGAAAACAAAACAAAACAAAAAAAAACTCTTTCTGCTGGGGTTCAGCTGAGTTGGAACAAGAAGAAGAGCTCATTCTTTCTGCACCGTTATATACGTCCTGCGCAAAATAGGCGAATCAATATGACTATATATACATTAAAAATAAGTTTGCATGACCCTCTTGTTCTTTCGTCTCAATCTGAAGAATGCAGAATGATGAGAAAGAAAGAAGCAAGAAGATTTTAAAGCTTTCCCGAGAAAACAGTTTATAAAAACGTTTATAAAAGCAAACGACGGCTTTACCGTACGTATGAGAGAATTTATTAGAGAATATTTAAATTAAAATTGTTATGAATGTGTTTTGAACCGTGTTATAATAAACGGTATGTGAAATATTGCACTCATACAGTATTAATCACAATAATCACGGGCGGGGCAGGTCTGAGCAGAAGTGTGTCCGTGTTCGGTCCGCTCTGTTTTCCCTCTCACAGGGGACATCGCTGAGGATTAGCACGCAGGGCTCTGGACTCATTACCAGTGGGTTGTGGGTTCAAATCCTAATAAATATTCATTCTTGACGACGATGATGATGATGATCCTGGGGTTCTCCAGCCGCCCCCCCCCCCCCCACACACTTCGCTCCCTGACCGCCCCCTCCTCTTCTTGCTCAGGTTGATAAAACACTTGCCAAGCTGGCATCCCCTAAGAAATTATTAATTATCTGGTTAATGTGCACCAGGCTGTGAGTCGGCTGATTAATCACCAATGAGGGGGCTGCGTGCTGGAGAGGGGGCTCTATTTTCTTTCTCTAAGTAACTCTACCTCCCTCCTTCCTCCCCAGACACACCAGCTTTTGTCTTTTTGCGAGACAAGACAATTTCTACAGCGCCAGATTACGGGTGGTCAGTGTGTCTGCTGCATGCGCTTCCACGTGGGCATTAATTCTGTTGAAAAACTATAGGTGATAAATGTGTGTCAGTATTTTCTTTATTGGCTTTTGCTTGCTCAGTGCTCTGTGAGAGTCTAATCTGGAATGGAGCAGCAGCGGCTTCTGTCTGTTTTTCTGTCAAATCACAGATGAACTGGTCTTCATTTTTGGGGTAGATTATTTTTTTCCCCTTAAATCCACCAGCGTCACTGATCTCTCACGGTATCGTCTAGCGAGAGTGACCCCTTACCCCCAGCTGGGATTAAACACACCATAATACGGTATTAGAGAATTTATCACCACAGGCGTAAATCACTTTTCTGCACCCGTCTCACTCTTTTCAAATCCGTGGAACTGGGAGAGAATTGTAGAAATTACATTGTAAACCAAATCCCACCATGAATCCCACAATAAGATCCCTCGCTAGGGCCGAGCCGGAAAACGTGCAGTTGATGGTGAATGGGGAACAGGAAGTCCTGGTGCTCGCCAAAAAAAAAAACAAAAAAACAAACAATATGATAACAAACATTAGACCAAGAGAAATCTCGACCGTGTTCAGGGTTCAGCATTTGCATGCGAATTATTTAAAGCGTTAGTCCTTCCAGGGCTTCCTGAGCATAATACGATAAGTAAAGCCAAGTTTACTTTAGTTAATCACTGTTATTCCCAAAAGGACAGCAGATAAGGGCGAAGGAGGAAGAGGGAGAGGGAGAGACAGATTAAGAGAGAGAGAGAGAGAGAGAGAGAAATCTTTTGTAAGTCGCTCTGGATAAGAGCTTCTGCCAAATGCCTAAATGTAAATGTGAAATGACAGTCAATGTTCGAGTTCAGTAAATAAATAAATAAAATCAACAAGAGGGGTGACATGGTGACTTAAACGTGCCACTTTTACGTTTTTACATTTTGAGGATTGTGGATCGACAAAAGCTCTCTTTGGAAAGACTCGAACACTGTGATTTAATTCATAATATTGACCCTGGATACTGTATCATTTAATAATATTCATTTAATAAAAATTCCTCCTAATGTTATGCTAGGACATTCATAAAGTACTCAATATACAGTATATATATATATATATATCAATTTAGTCATCTTTAGTGAGCTTTCTGGCCCATCCTGGGTTACCGTACACACACACACACACACACACACACACACACACACACACACACACACACACACACACACACACACGCAGACAGTAACAAAGCGAATCCACCACCTGGCCTAGTTCTGGGAGGTTTGCTGAGAGCCGGAGGAAACCCACACAGTGAGAACATACGAGCAAATCGCAGTGCATTATTCACCTTCGCGTTACATGAGTGTCGCTAGGACCACAGCGCGACCATGTAAACGCTCTGATCAGCAATGCATTGTCGGTACTGCACAAGCACTGACGTAACAACAGCACAGCTTAACGTGCATCCTGATCTCCTCTCATTTATTTATGCGCTCAGTGGCCACCTCATGGTTTCCACCTGCATGGTAATGGGATCTAACATGGCTTGTAGTTTGTGATTCAACCGAGGCTG
Organism: Clarias macrocephalus; assembly: GCA_011419295.1. Taxonomy (NCBI): domain Eukaryota; kingdom Metazoa; phylum Chordata; class Actinopteri; order Siluriformes; family Clariidae; genus Clarias; species Clarias macrocephalus. The sequence continues at coordinate 13,342 of JAAGKR010011561.1, forward strand.
CGAGTGTGTGTGTGTGTGTGTGTGTGTGTGTGTGTGTGTGTGTGTAGAGGAAATTTATGTGCCTGTTTTCTTTATCCATACACACATGCCTCTCTGCGACTAAGCTGCTAATGAGAGCGGGGGACAGAGGTTAGCGAGGACTAAATATAAATGGTCGAATAGGAGTTTGCTCAGTGGTTTTTCTCATTGATTAGTCGCGTGGCTAATGCATGCTCATTCCTCAGCTGAGCGCTAATTAGCATGCGCTCAGCTCACCACCAGTTGACCACCAGGCTCTCTGCGGGGCCCCTGAACCACCACCGCGACTATTCTGTGGGTACTAAGTGGCACATTGGTCATCAGAGTACCGGATGGAATGTGGGCACAAACTGGGCAAAGGTTTTTTCTGCAGTGGTGCAACACAAAAGTGTTGGTCTCTCACAGTGAGATTGTGAGTTCAGATCCTGATGTTCCTCTGTGACTGAGCCAGCAGAATTCCTCTGGGAGGGATTGTGTGATTTCTCTTATGTGTCAATAAAAGTGACAGTAGCCAATCACGGGGCTGGTTTTCTCATGCATGTGCAAATGAGGTAACCTTCACCCTTTCCACTTGGTAGCTGTTATGAAGAGGAATGAATAAGCAAATGAATGAATGAATGAATGAATAGTAATCACTGTACTTTACAGCAACTTTTTAATGTATTTATTTTTCTAATGAAGGGTGTTCGAGTCAAACTGGGACTTTTGATTGTGCAGAATAACAGAACACAGTGAAAACTGTGATTATAGAGAGAAATGAAGAATGATGTTAATCTCAGAGCTGTGATGCTTCACTAGCGCTTGGATACCATGAAGGTAGAAAGTTTTCTCTGTACGCCGGAGCCATGATCGGATTTCCTGCTTCTCGCCGGAAACGGCCTCCCGGATGTTTTACTTTGCACCGCTCAAATGTTTTACTGAGACTAAGAGACTCATCACCATAGTGCGGTTGTAGTCTTGTTTGTTTTTATTTACCAGAGTCTCGGTTTGACTTGAACACCTCACATTTATTTATTTATTTATTTATTTATTTATTCATTTTGATCAGTTTTCCATACATTTTCACAGCCTTCTATTGACAGCCAAACAATTCTCATTAATATATTGTTTTCTAATTTATTTTAAACAAACAAATGTCTTTCTTATAATGAAGCCTTGTTTAATTGTTGTTCTTTTGGCTGCTGGTTGTAGATTATTAGTTGGTCAGAAATCTGACAACAGCGACAGCCCGCGTCACCGTGCAGTGATTTTATTCAAATCATAATGTTACCCCCACCTGCCCATTGCAGCCCCCCCAGGCCCCCCCAGGCCCCCCGTTGTGACGCACTGCTATGAGAAGCGTTTGAGAAAGTGCACGGCAGTATCAGAGTGGCCACTTAGAGTGGGATTAGGTTCACATTGATGTGTCTCCGAGGCTGCGCTAAAGTTACCCCCTCGCTGACTCTGGCCATTGACTGCCATTCTAATGGCCTGGTCCTGTTCCTCCTGATGGGCATTGACTGCTGGCCTGATCAATACGGGTTTCCATCCCCGATCCGTGTGGGACGCTGAAGAGCCGATTACAGGACAGCGGGCGAGAACCCCGGAAGTGAATCGTTACGTAGCAGGGTGGTGTCTCTGAGTTACGGATACAATTTTTACGCATAATAGTGTAATATTTATGTTTGGGGCAAAAAAAGGCTTAAATGGTTAAAATGAACTATGCGCCAGTGAAGCGGATACCTCGGCTTCCGAGCATATACCAGCGCGGTGCGACAGTCTCATTGGATCGGTATGAGATGGTATTTTAAGATAGCATTTTATTTTTTCTCCCACTGCTATTCTTTGACACATTACCTCACCGCATTAGGCCGGTGCTTGCTTGTCCCAGTGTTGGCATCCAGTTTCCGGCCCACTCCCCCCTCCCCTCCCCTCCTACAGCAGCCGCAGATCAGATCTCAGCCCCCACTCAAAAAGACAATGATCTCCACCCTGGAGAATGTGCAGTCAAAGCTATTGATTGCTCTATTCCTGGCCCACCAGTGTGCCTTGTCCCAGCTTTGGCTAGCTTCCTCAGCTAAAACCCATGCTCTGAGGGAGCGGGGACGCCCCGCTTGAGGCAGAGAGTGAGACAGTCATATATTGACCGATTTTTTCATCTTTGTGTTCTTCTTACTCGTTAGATTATGCAGGATTCCAGCCACCACATGGGCATTACACATAAGCAGATATTCATTTTAGGGTTTTAACTTTGGTAGTACTGACAGTGAGACAGGCGGAGGAATTACAAAGGGGCGTTCGGGTCAAAGTGGGACTTTCATAACAGTACAGAATAACAGAACACAGTCCTGAGAGTAAACACTCCCTTTGTCTCTATATAATCCCCTGATACACTGATGCACTTATCACAGTGTCTCACTAGAGCTCGGACACCATCAAGGGAGAAAGTTCTCTCGGTACGCCGGAGACACGACCGGACTGCCTGCTTCACGTCTGAAACCCCGGCCTCCAAGGAACTCCTTGTGGAAATGTCTTGGAGCGAGGTCAAAACTATACTGGGGGGGGGTGGCAATAACTCCCCTCTGAGTTTCTGTAATGTGCGAATAGTGTGTTGGTGAATGAGTGTGTGTACAGTTCACACACACAGATGCGTCTCTTCTGCAAGTCGGTGACGCTGATTTTCAGTGACCAGGCGTTCCGCTCTCTGAATGTTCACGTGAACGACCGCAGTGAGCTCCGAGCCGCCTCGGCCGGGATCGTCACTCACAGACGAACAGACGTCTTTGAAAGTCCTGGTTTGATTTGAACGACCCTTGTATGATGTGATACAGAGATTTGGGAATTCATCCCTCAACAGTAAAGTAAGACAGTCACCTCAGGAGGAAATCATGTGGCTTGTTGCTCTCAACTCAATCACACAGAGTTTTTTTTTTTATGGAAATGCACGGCTGCTATTATTGGAGCATTTCCTTGGATGTGTCTGGAATTTGAAGCTCGAGGCTACAAAAGTGCCAGACCTTCAATTGGCAGCAGCCAGGCTAATCAATTCTAAAATGCATAAATCAGTGAGCAGGGGAGATTCCCTATACCTATACCCCACATACACATTCTCCTGACTTTGCTTTTCTTCCGTGCCCCGGAAAGCAGGAGCCTTCGGAGGATTGTTGTCTATCAGTCCAGAAAATGGAGCGAAGAAGGCGTTCAATACCCAGGGCTGGTGAGCAGTTAGTCATTTTTAGGTTTTGATGTTCCTGCGTCTAATTGTCTTTCATGCGAACAATGCGGCAGCGGCAGTTCTCTGGTGAGCCGGGCTGAGTGGGAGAGGGAGCGCAGTCCGTGCATAGCAATGCCCTTTTTATTCTCATCTTGTGAAATTAGAAAGCTGGAAGTCATAACAAGAATCCCACCAATAAACCGAACCTCTTCCACCCCAAACGCGCTGAATCACAGTGTTTCTGCTCCATCTGGATTTTTTTCCCTAAGCGTCTCACTCGTTAATGGTAATGCAGAGTCGAATTTGTTTGTGGACTTTAAGACAATAGCGCGGGCGAAGGCTGTGTTAGCGTTAGCTCATAGACTTTTACTTCGTTCCGGCGTTTCTTCTCAGGGTCCTAATAAGGTGTCTGTAGTCGAGGCGGAATGAGTTTAAAAAGCATGCTAACTGATGTATCGCAGGAAGCGTGAGCACATCTCGACTTGATTAATGCAGGACTGTGTGTGTGTGTGTGTGTGTGTGTGTGTGTGTGTGTGTGTGTGTGTGTGTGTGTGTGTAAGTGCTTTTTTAAGTCCTCTAAACTGGGTCTAGGGAAAGTGGGGGGTTCTCTGCTGTAAACTACCTCATCGGCGCCGTTAAAGAAGCTGACAGTCACCGAAGTCTCAGGGGAGTTTAGGGGAGTTTTTTTCCCCTTTTCTCTCGTCCACAATCATAGGAATGAAGAACATAAAAAGAGAAATAGCAGTATGATGGCAATACTCTATTACGCTTGTCCATAATTGTGCCACTCAAAAACCTTTTTAGGTCTTTTATTGTAAATGTTAAACATGCTTGTTTACTTTCGCTTAAACACCGAAGTCTACGCTTCATTAGCACGCAGTGTCGTTTTATACCTTGATGCTACACGCTTGTGAAGATGAGGGTGAATACTGCAGTCTAGACGCAAAACTGTCGCATTCAGTAAAGCTTCATTTTTGCACTGTTTCCGACGCGGCGTACGAGAGCGAGAGCGAGTTACGCAACGAACAAAAGCTCCGCGCTCAAGGCAACGGGACCTCAATTAAAAAACAGCTCCACCAGTCATGGGTTATCCTGTACAAAGCTGTTGTCCCTCCTGTGCATGCACACACTCTCACTCACACACACTCACACACCTCACAGTGAGACTGGCCTCAGGCCTCTCAGTCTAATTGCCACGGCTCAACAATATGGCAGCGCGAAGCCTTTGTTATCAGGCTTTTGTGCGCAAGAGATCCGTTGATAACTAAAGCTAAAAAGCATGGAAATTCCTCCTGATAGAACATAAATATAAATCTCCCCTAAATGGCGAGCCACAGATAATGTGCTCTTAAATGCTGATGGTGTTTGTAGATTTGATATCAAGGCTTTGCATGTGGCAGGAGTTCGGGGTCTCAACAGTTAGTCGTTTCCTAATCGCAGCGCTAATTCAAATATGCTCAGATAGCGGTGAGACTTGCTGCTCTTTGTGATATTCAAACAAGTTTCTTTAGTGATCATGTGTGTGTGTGTGTGTGTGTGTGTGTGTGTGTGTGTGTGTGTGTGTGTACACACTCCTGTACTCCAGATAATACACACTTGCTGGAGTCAGGTGTCTGGACTTTATCGAGGAGACAGATTAGACGAGATTAGGAAAATGACGCACACACACACACACACACACACACACACACACACACACACACACACACACACACACACACAGCGCGCACACACACACACACACACACACACACACACACACACACACACACACACACACACACACACACACACACACACACACACACACACATGCGCGCACACACACACACACACACACACACACGCACACTCCTGGGCAGGGGGCCAGAACCCATAGAACACTTTCATTAGTTTAGATAAGCTCTCCTGCAGTGTTTGGAATAAATGTGCTATAATGGCAACTGATACAGATTTCACTTTTTAATGTCATTTTTAAAATATATATTTATAATTGAATTGTAATTACTTTTTAGTTTGTATATGTTTGCCTTTGAGGTGATAAAATGTTGCAATTCCTGTATGATCCTACAGATGGTGTGCTCTAAACTATTTTAATTTATGCGTGCAGCAGAGCGTCCTGTACGGTACGAGTGAATTCATTGCTAAAAAGTGTGTTTAGAGTTCATTAGAATCATCTGGAACAAATACTAGTAAATCAGAATCATGATACAGAATTGCAATACAAATCAAATTAGGTGTTGTGGCCTGGTGTGTGGACCACGTGGCGGCTCCTGGTGATTCCCGTCCCCATGAGACAGAGAGAGACAGAGAGAGACAGAGAGAGACAGAGAGAGAGACAGAGAGAGAGACAGAGAGAGACAGAGAGAGAGAGAGACAGAGAGAGAGAGAGAGAGAGAGACAGAGAGAGAGAGAGACAGAGAGAGAGAGAGAGAGAGAGACAGAGAGAGACAGAGAGAGAGAGAGAGAGACAGAGAGAGAGAGACAGAGAG
>JAAGKR010011562.1:0-17500 GCA_011419295.1 Clarias macrocephalus
TGAGTCTCAGCTTTATGTTGTGTGTTGCGCTACAGGCGTAAAGCTGCAACTATAGCTTTCTTTTAGGAGTTTGAGTGAAATGTGTTCTATTTTTTTTTTCTTACCAGTAGAAAAAACGTATAGTTATACTAATCAGTCTGTCCTACTATTATCAAATTAACCACATCAAAATGTTCTTCCTATAATTTCACCTGCACCCAACACTGCAAAAAGTCAATAGTCAGTTTTAACATGGGAAGCAACTTCTGCTATTTAACATTTAATTTGAGAGGTTTATACACAAAACACACAAATGCATAGTAACGGGTTTGACACACGGAAAGAAAACGCGGGAACCAGATTCCACAAGCACGAACAGTCAAACTCAAGGTTCGGCAGAAGGTAAATGTATGCAGGATTGGGTGAATAACTCTGTAGTAGAACCGACTGCGGGTTCGGAGGCACCCATGTGAGTGTCGCGGGTCCACGGGCCGGAGCTCGGTGAAGACCTCCGAGTCCTCCGGGTCGGGACGAGACGAGCAGGTGGTGCGAGGCGGGGCGCACGGAAGAGTAGCGCGAGGCCGCTTCCTTCTTGCCGTAGCGTTGTCGGAGTTCACGGAGCCTGCAGAACCAGGAGAAGCGGATTCATAAAGGTTCCGGTATCATATACTCACCGCTCGAGCTTGGCATGGCATTTTTATAGGCAGCTGGTGACACATCGCGTGCTTTTGCAGGCTCCGCCCCCTACAATCTCTCTCTCTCTCTCTCTCTCTCTCTCTCTCACACACACACACACAGATCCTGTAGATAGGGCACAGTAGGTGTGTGTGTGTGTGTGTGTGTGTGTGTGTGTGACCGAGCAAGAAGTTCTAGCAAATGCGCGCGCACTGGCGGTATCCGCGCCGTCACAGTATTTACATTAACATATTTATACATTTACTGAAAACATTTTTATGAAAAAAAAATCATAAAAAAAACCTTTTATTAATTCATCTTAGGTCAAGGTCAACTTTTACATATGTTTCTTTAAATACTTTGAAAGTGTAGATATGAATTGGATTTGTGGGAATTTGATTCCTTACCATTTCAATCATGCAAGCATGGAGGACACCACACAGCAGCCCCCTGCATAAAACACCATGAGTAAAACTGGGTCTATAAAAATAAACAGAATAATCCATATAAGGTTTATCCATGGACCACTGGAATGAGTGCAGAAATGTAGAAACATACAAATGTTTCTAGTGAGCTAGGAAGAAGTCCAGGTGACTCCACTTCCAGATGAAGTAAGATCATTTAGAATTAGCCTATTAATCTCTGTGTTCTGTTCATGTTGCCTTTATGGCCTTGTTGTTTGGGATCCCAGAGACTCTAGTGTTTTTTTGTTTGTTTGTGTGTGATGTTCAAAATTAAACTATATTCACATATTCACATGAATATTTTTTATGTGGTTCCATACCAACAATTTTATATCTCATTCCGCTAAAATGTTTGTACTTTTTACTTTTTTAATCAACAAACTGGACCTGCAAAAGTGCCAAATAATGTAAATTACCATAAACAGTTATTATCTGAGCAAACAGTAGAACACCAATGTCATGTAAATATATGCATGTTTAATGCATTTAATAAATAATAATTTACTGATGATAACACTTATATTAGCATTGTAATATTATATATTATACTTGGTACCCCAGATTATTGCACACACTGGATATTAAGCAGGCTAAGTTGTAGCATCATGTCTCCTTTACTGGTGTACTGTATAATGGGACTAAACCAGTACTGTTTGTTAGTAGAGTTTTATAAACTGTACTGTATTTAAAAATATTACTTATATGATATAAAATCCTGATAAATATTACTATAAACACCTGTTGGATCTATTAGGAATCTCTTTCTAAATACACCAGTGATGTGTGTGTGACATAGCAGGAAGTTTGTAATATGAGATTATCCTGTCAAAAGTTTGCCTGTGCTCTGAACTTGCACCTGTCTACATCTGAACATTCCCTAATGTGAGGATTATTCTCTCTCCTTGAAAGTAATGGCACCCAGTTTAACAACAGTACAGTGGAACCTTGGATTAGGAGCATAATTTGTTCCAGAAGCCGACTCGTATTCCAAAACACTTGTAAGCCAAATCACATTCTCCCATAAGCAATAATGGACACTCAAATTATTCGTTCCACAGCCCAAACAGATAAATGTTTCTGTTTGTGCGCACAGGCGCTGTGTGAAGCTAAAGTAAGGAACCCCTCTCCTCTCCCGCTTCTCATCTTAAACAGTTACTCTTACTCCACTTTTTTCACACGCACACGTGCACACACAACAGAAGAACTGTTTTAACTGAAAAAAAAAAAGATATCTCTCTAATGACACTCGACTGAGCACAGACTAATGGAATCACTGCTGTAAAGTAAAAAAAATAATAATAACCTGCACTTTACCTTTGAAAAGAATCACGACAGAGCAGTGTTTCTGTGTAGAGCAGAGTGTGTGTGTGTGTTTGTGTGTGTGTGTGTGTGTGTGTGTCTGTGAAGACGAAAGTAGGAGGGGTCTGTGTGCGCGTGTGTTTGTGGCACAGTGTTCAATGACGTGCGCCCACACAGACACAAAGAGCAGGTTGATACAGAAAGAGAAAATGGATGTTTAACCTCTAATGAGACTTTCTTTTGCTTTACATGCGCACACACACATGTGTTATAATAAACAGTACACACGCAGTACATACACATACAAACACAAAATAAAAGACATGCACACACGTGGTCACAGAGTTATAGTAAACAGTACAGGCATGCACGGATGTTGATTATACCAGTGAGAGACGAGCACCAAGACCCAGCGGGGAGACGGTTACCCACAATTCTGCAGCGCAAGAGAGAAAAAAAAAGCTGGCTCAGTTGTGATCACGTGATGCTCGGCGTCAAAACAAGAAGCACATGCGTGATACATGATACTCTGTACTCGTAAACCAAGACTTGTTTGTTTTTCAAGTCAAAATTGATTAAAAATCTTTGCTCATCTTGCGGAACAATCGTAAACTGCGTTACTCGCAATCTGAGGTTCCACTGTACAGTGATATATACAGGTAAATATTTTATAAATCCCTGGCTTCAAAGAGATCTGAATGCTCATGCATCTTAGGCAAAGATTCAAAGATGGTTTATTTTCGTGAAAAATAATTACATTATTAGTTTCTTATTATATTCTCATATTCACTTATTATATCTCTTATATTCACATTCTTAGTCTTCTTGGTCTCTGCTTGGCTGAGTGAGTGAATGAGTGAGGTGTGTTCTGGCTCAGGTAGTCAGTCAAAAACAAGCTTAATCAAGAACAAGAGGTTTATATTTGTTGTGTGTGTGTGTGTGTGTGTGTGTGTGTGTGTGTGTGTGTGTGTAAGGGGACTATAACTCCACAAAGACAAGCCGCTGGAAAGAAACTGTTCCTGGTGTTGAAGAACGTCAGTGTGACCGATACAGGAGTGTCCAGAGCTACCTGTGTGTGAAGTGTTTCGGATTTAAAGCCCAGTAACAGGTAAGTCCATTTAAAGCAGTTTATCTGTCCTGATAAGGGCGGGGAGTCATTAGAGGGAAAATGGGGTTGGAGATAGCTAGTGTGTGTGTGTGTGTGTTGTGGGGGGGGGGTGTTGGGGGTTGGGGAGTTAAAGAGATACAGTTAGTTTTGGTTTTAGTTTTTATTTTAAGGGGCTACAATTAATTTTGTGCCTTTATGAGAAAATTTACCACAAGTCCCAGTTTGACTCGAACACCCTTCTTATATTATTTCCTTATTCTTTAGTATACAAGTATATTTTAGCTTTAGATCTTTTATATCCAATCCTTATATTAAGTTTTGAAGTAAAATTAATCACAGTGTATCAGTCACTGCAGACTAATTTGCCGGAATACACAGATTTATACCTCCATTCCACTCTATTTAAAATCAGCTCTGAAGTCGTTGCAGTCAGTGCCAGTTCAGTTACTTTGTCAAGTGTAGCGACCCCACATCCAGCCATTAACAATTTAAATAAATTCGTAAGGACATGAAAACGACTCTACAGTGTCTTTTGGCGTATTTCGAGGCAGTAACGAAGCGTTAGTAACATAATAACATTCGATATCAAGCCACTACCCAGATGCAACGAAAATTTAGTCTGGAGGTACGGAAGCAAAATAGTCTCATTAATAATTCACACAAAAGACACGATGCACACATGCGTACCCCTATTCACATGCACAAAAAAAAAATCACGTGCAAAAAAAATATATACAGTAAATAATAATATAATAGAGGTACTGGGATAAAAAATCGTATTTCTGATATAAACACTAATGTCTACAATACAAACCGAAATGGAGTTTTTTTATTTAAAACATTTTAAAACTTACTTTAGCTTCAAATAAAGTTCGTATCAATTATATCAGGAGTGGTTGCTAAAAATGTTCTTCATTCATTCATTCATTCATTTATTCAAGAGATTATTTAAAAATATTGATTTATCCAGTAATGCAATAAGTAAAGCCTTCAGTCTTGTGGGAGAATTATGTTTATTGTGTTTATATATATTTATTTGTCTGATTTACTAACGCTGTATGAGGTTGCTTGGATTTGAAAGGGCTGCCATGACATCTTCTGTAATATGTATATTTTCATCCAGGGCACTAATAACCACTAGCTCCTGTCTGCAAATGAACTGTAGGTAGTCAATGTTCAGTGACTGTTTCTCCAAGACATGAAGCAAATTATCATGAAGTCATTGAAGAATGTACTGCTGGAGAGATTCCTAAATTATTAAACAGAAAAGATGTATTTCTATATACAGACAGTAAGTTATACCATTTAAAATAAAAATGTTTTGAATCTGCTGCGCATCTTGTTCAAATCATTGTTTCAACATAGTTGCTACATAAAGTACAACATGCTATATGTATTTATTGCTGTAACTGTAAGTTCAAACAGACCAAACACCAGTTTAGAAAGACATAAAAAATGATCAATTCTCCAACCTCAAATTGTAAAGGACACCATCAGTCACGTGCTATTTTTACTATGCTGAGTGTTTGCATTGTTTCATTTGAAAATTAAAAACTGTGACAAACATGTAATGAGGGTCTTTATAAAGATGATTAAGTGGTTAGCTGTGTTATTTTCGGTGATTAATGAAATGTTACGAAATAAAGTAATAACTTACATGTTCATCCTGTTCTTGGTTTGAGTAGGTAAAAATACATTCCCGTTGTAATTGACTCAGTAATTGACAAAGCTGAGCTACTTGAGTGATGGGTTCATGAACGAGTCATTCTTTTTGAACGAATCTTTAACATTGACTCAGAAGAACGAGTACAGTGGAACCTTGGATTACGAACATAATTTGTTCCGGAAGCAGGCTCGTATTCCAAAACACTCATAAATAAAAGCAAATAATGGAAACTCAATTTATTCATTCCACAGCCCCCAAAAATAAATACGTAAAAATAATTAATATAAAATATAAAGTAAAAATAAAACAAATTAACCTGTACTTTACCTTTATAAAAAAAGTAAAAATAAATCCCGACCGATAAGTGTTTCCTTTTATGTGCGCAGGTGCTGTGGTGTGTGTGTGTGTGTGTGTGTGTGTGTGTGTGTGTGTGTGTGTGTGTGTGTGTGTGTGTGAAGCTGAGAGATCCATTTGCTCCTTCTCTGTATCAGCCTGTCGTTATGTGTGTGCATGCACGTAATTTGAGGCCGTGCCCCTTCACACACACACTTTCGCCTTTACATACACACACAGCACCTGCGCGCATAAAGGCGAGAGTGTGTGTGTGAAGGGGCACTGTGTCAAATTACGCACGCGTACACACATAACGACAGGCTGATACAGAGAGAGAAATAGACCTTTAACCTCTATAATAAAACTAACTTTTGCTTTATACAGTACACGCGCACACATGTGTGTTATAATATAAACAGTGCACGCGCACTGTACACACACACACTTACAAACACAAAATAAAAGATGTTTTACGCGCACACGCGTGGTCGCAGTGTTATAGTAAACAGTACACGCATGCACAGATGTTGTGAGAGACGAGCACTAAGACTGATCAGAGGAGACGATTACCCACAATTCAGCAGCACAAGAGCGAGAAAAAACGTTGGCTCAGTTGTGATCACGTGATGCTCTGCATCAAAATAAGAAGTGCATGCGTGATACATGATACTCGGCACTCGTAAACCAAGACTTGTTCATTTTCCAAGTCAAAATTTATTTAAAATTTTTGCTCATCTTGCCGAACACTTGCAAACTGCGAGTCCACTGTAGTCTCAGAGAGTGATTTGTGCATTTTCTACTGGGTGCGCATGCACAAATCATCGCAAAACCCCCGTAGGTTATGTACAGGAAACAGAATTGAGCGATTCTTGTTCAATGACTCTTGTAGTCTGAGTCGTTCATTCTTTTGTCACCTGACTCCCATAGACACTATGAAGTGCAATAGTTTCAAAAGAACGAACGACACAGCCTGGAAGATATAAGAGGTGAGTTGCTCATTCTGTTTATAATATGTTCTTAGCTGCATTGAAATATTTTCATTACTGGAACTATAGACAAAATTTGTGTATGTAGACGTGTTGGGGGTCTGTTAATTGACAATACAAAATTTTTATTTTATTTCTGATCAAAAAAACGAAATGAACTAAATGACTCAAATAAAGATTCGTTCATTTTGATGAACGAGATTCAAGAACGGGTCACTAAAATGATCCAAACTTCTCATCACTAGAGTGCTGCGTTCCTGGAGGACTGTGATTGGTTGAATGGTGAGGTCGTATCTGATGGGCTAAAGAGCACGAATGACCCACGTTGCTGCCAGCAAGGTCTCAAAAATACACACACACGCACAAATCCTGGGATATTCACACACAAAAAACTATTTTCACATTCACAGTCCATGATACACTCGTGAATTTTAAACATTCAAAAAATTTGTACACAGTTGTACATCTGTGAATTGTGTTTTGCATTTGTATTCACAATATATATAAAATATGTGAATATTTGAATACTCAAAATATGTGAGTTGTTTTTTACAAATATATATATTTTTCGTGCACGTGAATTGAGGTTCAGGTAAATGTGCATCGTGTCTTATGCGTGTGAATTATTAATGAGACTATTTTGCTTCCATATGGAGGTGCCACCAAAGGTTTTGAACATATTCAAATTTTCCTCCTGACACTAATGACGCTATACTCTGTACGACTCACTAGACTCTGTACGCTTCAGACTGTAGATAGAGCAGTGAACTCGGCCATCTACAGTAATGCTCTAATAGCAGGAGAGTGAATGTAGAGACCTGCAGGGTTTCTTTGTTTAGTGATGTAAAGTGAACCATCTGTGACTGAACATCATCAAAACAAAAAAAGGAGAAGGTTATTAATTCCAGAAAGATCAAAACCCCTGTTGACACCTGTGAGTGTGTGGAGGAAGTCAACATCTACACGTATCTGGAAACAGACTTGAGTGTCTTTTGTGGCCAGTGTGATTTTGTTTGCTGTTTATATATAAATGTGTATATATGTATATGTTTATATATAAATCTGATTTTGTTTGTTTCAGAAAATCTTTCAGGAATCATGACCCTGCTGTATATCTTCTGTTCCACTGCCTGCATGGGTGAATGACCAGATTGTATAAAAACCAACAAAACATAAGTTTGCTGCAATTAAAATCCATATTATTGTATAAATCATGGAGATTGTGATGTTTTCCTCTACAGTCTCCATCAGTGCTACTCCTCAGATTACTGTATCAGCTGAAGTGGGTTCCACCGTCGTGTGAATGGAGAGATCTGCCCATTAAAACACCTCATGTGAAGTGGTTTAATGGTAGTGAGATTGTGTTTGAGCGAGAGGGTAAAGAGACACTTCAGGGTAAAGGATACGAGGGGCGTGTGGAGGTTCCTGAGGACGAGCTGCTTAAAGGAAACTGTTCCCTGGTGTTGAAGAACTTCAGTGTTACAGATGCAGCGATGTACACAAGCTCCATGCTAGTGAACAACACAGAGAACTTAATCTTGGTCCAGAGAGTTAAACTCTCAGTCAGGGGTAAGTGAATTAAAAGCAGGTGCTACTGTTTATGAGGCTGTTAACTGTTGAGCTGAGATCAGCTTCCTCATGTGAGGGAATATCAGCTCCTTTATGAGAAATGTAGGAAACGTAATGAATCATATAAAGTTATTATTTAAATATAAATTTATTGTAATCACATGTCAAAACAAATGATTTATGTGTAAAACACATTCAGATAAAAAGTCAGACTCCTCAGGTGAGTGATTATCAAACTTATTGAAATATTTCCTCTGCTTTGCTGTTCATCAGTCTTAGAAGAAAATTACACATTTCATATGTAATAAGTGAACCATGTAAAAATAATTATTTGACAATAAGTGTAATCACATGTCAATTCCTCAGGTGAGTAAATATTAAATATACAAATACAGACATAAATAAGAGAGGTACACTACTTTATATTACCTTTGTAATAAAAAAAAAAAACCTTCATAATGATAACATTTTTAGAAGTTATAATAACATCTACGATTTCATATCATTGACAGTTAAATATTTACAACAATGAATTTCTATCTTTGCAGATAACAATGTAAAGACCCGTCATCATTTTTGGATCCTGTCCATTTTACTAGTCTTCTTGTTATTTGGTGGTTTTGTGTAGTTTCTGAAGAGAAGAAAAAAAAAAAACATGAGTTGCCAGAATATTAATGTTTTCTAATCAGCTGTGAATTTAAAAAGTTCCCAGTTAAAGCAAATCCTGTCTGATTTTAAGATTTTATTATTATTATTATTTTAATAGTAAACATTGGGCATCAGCTTAACATTTCTAACCTGACAATAAAGTCATAAAGAACATGTTTTACAGAAATGTTTGCTGTAAACTAATGTAATTAATGTGTATAATTAAACAACAATCTGATTTGAAGTTTTCCACAAGTGGTGATAAGGTGAGGATTTGGGTTAGCCTTCATTTTTAAGGGGTTATAATTGGTGTAATTCCCTCATTCAGGAGAAAATTACCCACAAATCTCTTGTTGACCTGAACACTCCTCCTATATTTTTTCTCATTCTGTATGTGAGCTGTAAAAGTTGGATATAGCATGTATGTACTTTTATAAATAAAATAGTTAATATTATTTGCTTTTCAGTTGTTATTCATTACGTTTTGTAGTAAAAATAAAAATGTCTATCAGTTACTGCAGACTGATTTGTAGACTGAATTATAAAAAAATAAAGATGAAAATATATCTAATGTTATATTGGTAAGCATCTAAAATATGGATTTACGGCTTGTCAAATAAATATATGGATTCTTTGTTTCATAGCATGATAGTTGCATTCTTAGAAAAATTATTAATCACATAATTAACCATTTAGTTTATGCTTATTTGCAGTTTAATAGCTTTATAATAACCATGTCTGGATTACAGTTTAAAACTCAGTCTAATTTGGTTCTGGAAAGTTCTAGCATTAAGTCACTAAACCGTGTTCAGGGTGTTCACTCGAGAGCCAATCAGCTTCGACCATTTAACCACATCCACTAACTGCTCTGTGACTGAGAAAGGCGACATTTTTGAACCTCACAACTACTTCATGATTGTAAAGACACTGATAAAGATGTGTGTGTGTGTGTGTGTGTGTGTGTGTGTGTGTGTGTGTGTGTGTCCTCTTCTTCTCATAGTGATGTAGCAAAATCCTAGAAATTTAAGCTATTTAATAATAATGAGCCTTTTTTCTTATTTTGATTTGTCCTTCACTAGTCATTACGACAGACTATACAGTGGATTATATACAGTATAAAAGAGATCATACGAAATAATAAAACCCTGTGTTATAAATGTGAACACAGTTTTGGAGTCACACTGAACATGACAAAGGGAAAATCTCTGAGTATAATGTGATCAGTAATGATAATGAAGGTCTGCTGTAACTGTGCAGTGTAACAGCAGCGTAACTCAGAGTAAAGTGCAGATGTTTGGATCATGTGATACACGACGCTGTGAGAAGAACAAACTGGTTTCTCCAGAACAAAATCCTGTTCAAGTTCAGTTCAGGAACAAAGTCCAGTCTCACTAATGCTGAGTTCAGAGGACATTACAGTGCTTGTATAACGTCTGGCTCAGTGACTATTACAGTTTACGTGACTCTTTTCTGACCCTTTGTTTGTTTTGGGGTTTAAGAAAAAAAAAAAAAAAAGATAGTGAAATATGTATAACTCCAAATGATCAGATCGTTGCTGATGAGCCGAGGACGACTGTGACAAGAAAAAACTCCCTGAGACGGCAATAGGACGAAAGGTTGAGAAGAACCAATAACTCCACCTAAAAGACGATACTGTGGACATGTTGGGTGAGAGTCGGTCTGTACAGTCCGCAGTACTGAGGAGAGAGCAGCTGCCTGACCACACCCACTTTCACACCCAGTCACAGAAGCACTTTCAGCAACAACACACATCTAATCCCCTTATACACCTGATATATCGTCTTAAACAACCTCGCCGTCTCTGCACTAATCACTTCTAAGTCTCTCTGAATCGCCTCTGAACCGGCACCACTTGGTGTGTGGAGCAAGGGACTGTCCACCCTACATAGTGCACCAGCTTTCCATTAGCTGTTATTTATTATTTAATTTATTAGCTGAAGTTAACAGAGTTAGTTTTCTAAAACAGAATAAGTGGAAATATAAAGTGATACACACACACACACACACACACACACACACACACACACACACACACACACACACACACACATCACCGACTGTGGAAACTTCACAAGGACTTTAAGAAACTTGGATTCTGTGACTCTCCTCTCGTCCTCCAGACTCTGGAACCTTGAGATCCAAATGAAATGTAAAATCTACTTCCATCTGTGGAGGACTGTGGATCACTGAGCAACAGTCCAGTTCTTTTACTTTGTAGCTCAGGTAAGACGCTACTGACGTTGTCTCTGGTTCAGGTGTGGCTTGATGCGGGGACTGCAACAGTTCTAGTCCATTTCCTGAAGACATCTGTGCATGGTGGCTCCTGATGCACTGACTCCAGCCTCACTCCACTCCTTATAAAGTTCTTCAATCAGTTTTGCTTTATATTGCTTTGCATTCTTTTACAACAAATGTTTTTATAAAGAAAAGTCTTAAAAACATAACATTTCACACAATTTACAGCTTATTAAGTGATCTATGTATGAATTATACATTAGTTTCTTAATAATAGAAAATAACAAAATACAGTGGAACCTACAGCATACGAGTTCTTAAGGTGAACTTTTGTATTGCGATATGCATTTTCCAAGAGGAAATAATACAGATGATTCATAAATACAGATGATTCATTCCAGCCACCCTAGAAAATTACCAATATTACCACTTTCTAACACTATAACCATATTTGCCATGTAAAAATATTCAGAATGTTTAGAAAAGACATGTAAATAATGTAAAATACAAAAATAAATAGACGAATTTCTTGCAAAATTTCAGTTCTTAAGGCGAAACTTCCTTAAGGCGGGGCATTTGTATGCCGAAATAACACTGTATAAAATGTAAACAACTTGTAAAATAACACTTTAATGTAAACAATGGCTCAAAGAGAACTAGATAGAAATAACGTATTTTATATTTAGGTTTGTAATTTATCTATCACTGAATATTTTTTTTTTCTTAATCAAAGACAAAATTACACCACAGAGTAAGAAGAGGAGAAAAATGAGGCTCAAAGAGTAAAGACGATTCCTTCCACCGTCATCTGCAGAGACAGAAATTCATTGTTGTAAATAGTTCACTCGCAATGACACGACATTATAAATCTTATTAAAGCTTTTAAACATCGTCTTATAACTTTTTTTTAATATAGATTTTTTATAGAGGTTTATAGATATCTTGATTTATAAGATTACGGAAACATACAGTACCAGGTTTAATATTCACTCACCTGAGGAACCTGAGCTGTTATCTGGTCTCTCTTCTGCTTTTTCTTTAGAGAAAAAAGGAATTACAATCATTTTTAATCTGTTTCACACATGATTCATATCCTTTGATGTGATGACAAAACATTTATATTTGTGTAATTATTTTACATGACGCATTATTTCTCAAGTTTTCTCATCACTCGCGTAATCAGATGTGAATTGTGTATAATTTCCTCATTTGGAAACGGAACAGTAAAGTAAAGGAAATACGTCACTAAGGTTTGATATTCACTCACCTGAGGAAGCTGATCTCTCTTCAGGTGGGTCTTTAAGGAAAAAGAAATAATAATAATAATAATAATTATTATTATTATTATTATTATTATTATTATTATCATTATTATTATTATTATTATTATTATTATTATTATTATTATTAAATGATATTAAATATCTGGGTCCTGATTAATTTTATACACATTATTTATTATCACAAGTTCATTTCTTGTTCAAACACACACTTCATTTCCTTTAAATGGTGTTTAAATTGTTAAACCTGAGTCAGACATTTCGTGTTGAGGTGCTGAGTCGGGTTTGTAGGTCTGCTTCCTCACACATGTCTGGTGACTGGTGTTAGACATGATGGACAGACTTTTGTTCAAGGTCCTCATTTCCAGCACCAGTTCCAGTGAATCCAGCTTAAAGTCAACACAGATTCCGCTCTCCTAGCGACCTTGTTCAATCATGTGGAGTCTCTGCTTTTGACGCCCCTCCCCATCACACTACAGATTAGATTAGATTCGATTGTTTATCACATGTACCTCACAGTGAAATTACTGTTTGTCTATATCCCAGTTATAAAGCTGAGGTCAGAGCGCAGGGTCAGACAGGATACAGCGCCCCCTGGAGCGAATGAGGTTAAGTGCCGTGCTCAAGGGCTCAACAGCGGCAATTTAACCCAGAACCTGAGGGTTAAATAGCATGTCCTCCCCACCGTAACGTTAACTCCCTCAGTGGTGAACAGTAGTAGTGAGGACCTGGTCCTACAAAGGTCATCATCATCTCCTTGGTCTTAGAGGTGTTCAGCTGGAGATGCACCAGTTCACTAAATCCTCCACAACACTCCTATGTTCCCCTCCTGTCCATCCCTTATGTCTTATCTTAGCATGCTGCATATTAGTAATAATATAACTTACACTTGAACCTTATTCTAGATGATGATACTTAAGAGTAATGTTTACTGAATATTCTAATACAATAGTTTAATTACAATATTTTTTACATGTAAATGAACTGTAAATAGAAAATTATTTCTGCTTTAATAATGAGTGTGTGTTCTACTGACACTAACTCACTCACCATAGACTGAGAGATTAACACTGTTGATTGTCTTGGGATTGAGAGATCTTGTGGACAGAACCACACAGCTGGTGTAGACTCCTGTATCAGTGAGGGTCAGATTGTGTAACACCAGTGAACAGTTCCCCTTATGCAGCTCCTCCTCAGGAACGTCCACACGACCCTCATATCCCTCACACTGATACGAGTCCACACCCACTCGCTCAAACACGGACTCAGATTTGATTTTCCATATAATATACGGTGTGTCAGTGTCTACACTCGTCAGTTCACACGGCAGGACGGCTGTAGAACCCACTGGGCCAGATACACTGATCTCAGGTTCTGCAGAGAGGAGGTCTGAGACACGGGAGATTATAATATAGATTCATCTGGACTGAGCAGGTATTTTTAGAACCAGATGTTTAATTTATTTTATGAAAAATAAAAAGATGACTCACCCACCCAGGTGCTGATCCACACGGTGCAGATGCAGGAAAAGTTGGTCATGGTACAGTACGTCAGTGTGTGCAGATTTACTACAACAACAAACAGAAGCAGGTGTGGAAAATAAAGATATATTAAAATATACATTCATATTAATTAGAGTGCGTCTTGATATAATGTATTTTTTAAATCAATCATTTAACATGCAGTAAACAGTCTATAGACATACAGTCTATAGACACACACTCATGTTCTGAAACACACCACTGCAGCACAGAAATGATAAAAATGTAAAGAAAAGGAAATCTTTAAAGATTAAACCAGGTTTTCTAGTGAAATCCATCATCACATCTAACAGCTGCTTTAACTCTAATCAGTAGCCCCGCCCCTTGCAGCCCCCGCCCCCCCTCTCCCCCCACAAAAGCCTAACCTCATGAGCTCACATATTTAGAGCTGTATTTAGGCATCACGTTTAATGATTATTCATGTATGAAATGGGTGTCCCGCTCATTCTCACTAAAAACCTGATAGGGCGGAGACTGTGAGCCACGCCTTCTCGACTAACATCAGTGTCTGACCTCACACATGTGCTTCTGGAAGAACGGTCAACAGTTCCCATAAACACACCCCTAAACCTTGTGGAAAGACTTCACAGAAGACTTGCAGAGGGGCCGGGGCCAGCATCATATTAAACCCTAAGGCTTAAGAATTGGATTAAACTGACTGAATTAACACATAAAACCATCCACACTGTTCCTCATGTTCATCATACAGGACAGCAGAAATGGCCACGCCCCCATGTTAATGTGAGGGTTTACATGCCACACAGCGACTGCAGACAGTTTAAGTCTCAGGACTTTTCCTTGGTAATTTAGAAGGAGAATAAATGCATTTTAATACTAAGGTGAAACTGCCGATCATGTGGATTGTATTATTTGGAGTATAAGACCATAAGGAATTACCCTGTGTAGGATCTTTTAATCCAGTTAACTTTAACAGTATTAATGGTGTCTGCATTAAAGGATACAATAAATCAAGATCTCTCTGAGTTTTACGTCTTTTTTACAGTTTGTGTTTTCATTTCCAAATAAAATTCAAGAAACACGTATTGATTTCTTTGACTAATTTGTCATTAATAAATAAACAGAGGGAGGGATAAAGAACATGGGAAAGTCCCCTTTGGATATGAGGACTCCAGCACACATGCTCAAGTCACACACACTTTCACACAGCTGTTAGACCAATCGAAATAAACCCTGTAAATCCTACCTTTGTTACAGTATGAGATGGTCATATTTTAAAGCCCCCCTGCACTACAGAACAACCTGCTTTAATAACGTCCACTGCAGTAAAGTCCAGCTCTGAGCTCAGATAGTCAGTATTTATTGTGAGTCTGTCATGGTGGAAAACAGTTTCATTTCCTCTCTGTGTGCAAAATCAGCTTTAACTTCTCCTCATTCCTCTGCCCTTTCCCCGAATATTAACAAGCCCCCCCCCCCCCCTCCCTCCTGGGAGTGAAGTAATGCATGTAACAGGAATCCTGGGTATTGTTAGAACTCAATAACTGCCTTGAATAGGAAACATTAGTGAAGTTATGAGGATTTAATGATAGAACGTTTTCCTTCATTAAACAGAAAAAAAAACTAATAAAAATGTGATGTTTAAAGTTGCATAGTATAACTTTCTAATTTTTTGTGCATCCCTAAAAATAAATGTAATTACAATTAAAGAAAGAAAAGTAATTAGTACTTAGACTCTTAAACTATTTCTGATTTATAATGAATGTAAATAAATTACAAATTAAATCACATTAAAAACAGTAATATTATATTAATGCTATAAGCTGAATATAAAAGATAAAGCGAACGTGCTGTATAAAGCATCCATAAGCATGTTTGTGTAATTAGTGTAGATTCTTTTTTTTTTTTTTTTTTTTTTTTTTAGGAGTATTTTCATTAAATAAATAAATAAATGAAAGAATCCATGTAAACCATCACAGCTGCACAAGCACTGTCAGCATCTATCTCTCATCTCCTCCATACATCTCTCACTCACCTGGACCCAAGAAGGGAGAATTATGTTAAAATGTTTTTCATCAGCTACAGCTCAGCATTTAATACCATAATTCCCTCCACACTCACCACCAAGCTGGAGCACCTGGGACTCAGCTCATCTCTGTGTCAGTGGATCTCCAATTTCCTAACTGACAGACCACGGGCAGTAAGGATGGGCGGACATGTCTCAGCCTTCCTCACGCTCAGCACTGGAGCCCCTCAGGGTTGTGTTCTGAGCCCCCTGCTGTACTCACTGTATGTGTATGACTGCGTAGCCTCTACCAACTCCACCACCATCAACTTTGCTGACGACACCGTCCATTGTGGGCCTGATCTCTTCTCCTTCTAAATGTCAGCAAGACAAAGGAGTTGATAGTGGTCTTTAGTACAAAGCAGAAGAGGAACAATAAGACTCCCGTCATCAACAGGAGCCCAGTGGAGAGAGTAGACAGTTTCAGATACTTCAGTGTTCACATCACGCAGGACCTGTCATAGTCCTGTCACATCAACCCATTGGTGAAAAAGGCCCGGCAGAGTCTCCACCACCTCAGGCACTTGAGAGACTTCAGACTGCCCTCTAAGGTGCTCAGGAATTTCTACTCCTGCACCATAGAGAGCATCCTGACGGGAAACATCACGACCTGGTTCAGGAACAGCACCATGCAGGACAGACGAGCTCTACAGAGGGTCGTGCGATCAGCTGAGTTCATCATCCACACCGAGCTCTCTGACCTGCACTCAATCTATGGCAAGTGGTGCTGGACCAGGCCAGGAAGATGGTGAAGGGCCTCATCCACCCCAACAATGGACTGTTCTCTCTGTTCTGGTCAGGAAAGCGATTCGGCTCCCTGCAGGCCAACACAGAGAAACTGATCCCCCAAACCCCCCATCGCCCCTTATTTTTATTTCAATTCCATACTAAAATTTCTCTATTTGTACAGCTAGGTTTATTTTTCTTATATTGTATATTTTGTATTCTATAGATATAAGATTCTTTCTTAGCAACATTTACTTTCTACTTACTTTATTTATTTTTATTCATATTTATTTCCTATAAGTCTTTTATTTTAAGGTCACAGGCGGTCGTCTTAGCATTTAACTGCATATCAAACTGTGTATGACTGTGTATATGACAAATAAAATTAAATTTTGATTTGAATTTGAGAAACATGAAACAATAAATACGAAATCATTTAATGATGTCTGATGAGGTAAGTTAGCTCACAGCACTGAAGGTGAGACCTTACAGACAGAAATCTGCTCAATACATTGTGACTGATCACTGATATTTAAGAGCAGACTGAAAGAAGAAGTAAACTGTAACATTACTATCTGTGTGTTGTTGTAAAGTGCTTCAGATCATTAACTGGAACAATGCTGAGTTGTGATTTGGAGAAGTTTCTCTGAGCAGCTGAGTCAGGCCCTGGGGAAGCCTCAGAGAGAGAGGAGAAAGTCACATCTAAAGGCATGAGGAACCCACGCTCATCTCACCGGGAGTAAATAATACTGTGTGTGTGTGTGTGTGTGCAGAGGTTTGCCTGTTACTCACACATGTGAACTGCTTAATATTCTATTTGGATTTTTTTAATTAAAAATTTACTCCAAATATAATCCTTACAATTTCAATAATAATATAAATATCATCAATAAATTATTCTTTATTAAAGAAAATAAATATTCATATAATAACATACATCCACATGTAAA
>JAAGKR010011563.1:0-19035 GCA_011419295.1 Clarias macrocephalus
CTGACTTGAGGATACAACAACAGCTGTTGCCACTTGAAATTATACGCACCCACAACATTAAAGAATGTCTGTGAAGGGCCTCCGAGTGGTGCTCCAAGTGCTCGCCCTATCATCCGGAGATCGCGAGTTCGATTCCCAGGTGGTGCTGTAACCTCTCGCAGCCGGAGGTCTAGAGAGAGCTGATTGGCCGAGCTCTCTCAGAGGGGAGGGATGAGAGGTACTTAGTGCTCCCACATTAATCACGGCTCTACAGCCAGTCAGGGGCGTCTGTGAGCTCACGCAAGCAAAAGGAGTGGATAGCGCTGTCCTCCGAGTGTGTTACGCCGCCCCCAACGGTGCGTGAGCAAGCAGTTCGAAAAGATGCGGTCGGCTGGCGTCACGTGGTTCGGAGGAAACACGTGATAGTCTTCGGCCCTCCCGACTAAGTGGTAGTAGTAGCCTTAATGTGGGAGCCCCCTAGTGACGGGGAGGAATTGGACACGACTAAATTAGGGAGAAAATCGAGGGGAAAAAAATGTCTATGAAGTGGCTTTGACGAGTATCAATTTTAGCTCCTTATGAAGAGAAATCAGAAAATGTACAATGGTATGAGGTTCTTGACCAGCTTAGAATTGTACTAGGGAACTTAAGGAGTAAACTAAACATAACATTAAATTAAATAGGAAATAATTTTTTTTAAAAGCTACAAAAATAATATAGAACTATATAAAAAATATAAATGAAAAATATAATAATTCTAAAAATATGGATTATACAGAATGTGCAAAATGTTTTATTTATTTATTTACTATTTTACTCATTATTTTTTATTTCATTACATCAGCTTCTTACACTAAGAGTATAAAATAAAATAAAAAATAAAATAGCTCTTAGAAAAATGCAGTGTGCCATAATTTATAATTATAATAGTATTATTGATATTATTATCATTCATTATTTTCAATCATACTGCCCAGCCCTAACATGTCACACCGGTTCTCATACGCATAAATGAAAGTCTCAGTGGTGAAGTAAAGTGTATTTAACTGTTACTGGTGTAACTATCATTACTGTATGACCAATGGAGATTCGCATTCACCCTGGCACTGAGAGATCAAACAAGAGCTGACTTTTCTTCCTTACTCCAACTACTTCTCTTAAGGTCATGCATTACAACGCTTAAAAACCAAAACAACTCAAAATGTTCAGACGACATTGCCCAGAGGTCAAGGGTTACGTTTGGAAAATGATGCCTAAACACATAACTTCTGTGTGTATACGTGCAGGAGTGAGTGAGTGAGAGATATATAGAGATAAAGACAGAGGAAGAGAGAGAGAGAGAGAGAGAGAGAGAGAGAGAGAGAGAGAGAGAGACATGTTCTGGTCCAACAGAACTGAGGCAGCTGTCTCACAGCTCCTGCCTTCACCACTTGGCAGCACCAGGCTGAGCGCGGGTGCCAAGGCGGCGGACAGGGCGCCACTTTCAGTAGCCAATACAGGATGCTCAGAGACCATCTGTGAGGACTGGCATCAGCGGCGGCCAGCAAGCGTCTCCCAAAAACACATGTACAGTATTCGGGTGACTTCTCATTACCAAATAAATCAATTAATAAAAGTATGTATGAATAAATAAATAAATAAATAAATAAATAAATAAATAAACAAAACACACAGTATTGTATCACGACGCTCATCGATTCTTAAATCAGTTCTCAGATTCCTTTTCTAGAACAGGAGCTTTGACAAGAGTTCCGGCTATGAAGACGGATCTCAGGCGCTCGGTCCATAACTCATACACTTATGTTTCTATCATAACAGCTGAAGCACCAGCAGACGCTCCACGTGATTAAAGAAATGA
The DNA here is from genome assembly GCA_011419295.1 of Clarias macrocephalus. Lineage (NCBI taxonomy): Eukaryota > Metazoa > Chordata > Actinopteri > Siluriformes > Clariidae > Clarias > Clarias macrocephalus. Next base: position 1,838 of record JAAGKR010011563.1, read on the forward strand.
AAAGACAGAGTCTGTCCAATCGTTGATTTTGCGTCTCTGGTGTCAGAGCTTTATAACAGGTTGGGAAGTTTCCCACCCGGGGAAAGTCTGATTTCCCTGTAAAGGTAAAAGCTGCATGAATATTAACTGGATCTGCAACTCAATCAATCTTTTGTATTTTTAAATTTGTAATTATTTAGATAAGCTTATGGTAAAAGAGTTAAATGTTTAAAAAATATATTTAAAAAAAATTAAATTGTACAAAGTTTGCAGAAAATAAACCCCGCTTGCATCTAACAGAAAATACTTTTTAGCGGGAGTATCGCTTCTTCTTCTTTTGAGTACATGGGCAGGTGGTGCAACACCACCACCTACTGGACTGGAGTATGAAACAGAAAATTGTCAAGGGAAAAATTGACATAAATAAATAAAAAAAAAAGAAATAAATTTTGCTTTGTACGAGACATGACATTTAAACAATCAACAACAGCATTCAAGTGTTTTTTTTTATTTATTTTATTTTTTTTTACAGTTTTTAGTAGGGGTGGGAATCACCACCAGTCACGATCCACTATGATATGATCCCAGTTCGATGTAAATTTTTTCTTAGATGATTTTGTTGCAATCTTAAGACTTTAACAAAAAAAAAAAAATGTAGTCATAATTTGAAGGTTTTATACCTCAGCTTTATTCACCAATTTCACACCTGAACTAAACATACAGTAAGTAATTAAATGTAGGCCGTTCCTTATAACATTAGTTTTCTCACTTAAAAAAAACAAGTGCTGCATTTAATCAAAACAAACTAACTTCAAATACTAACTTCAAAGGAGTTTACCATTTTTACATATCATTGTTATCCACCAAAATTATTATTTCAAATCAAACTTAGCAAATAATTCAGACAGGATGAAAATCCTGTAGGATTATAAAAAAAGGTGACGATTTACCATCTCAAATGCATCCAAAGTCTTGATCGCGTGTTAAGTAGTTGTGATCATGCGGGCAGGCGCGCTTTGTAATGCGTGTTTTAAGGCTAATTAGTGCTCGTGTTTTGAGACTGGTTGAAGAGTGTGTAATTAGTGGGTTTGGAGACTAAGTGCGATTGGAGGCACAGAATTGATTGTATCCAACGTGATCGTTCATGGCTGATCAGGCTGAAAGACGAGCAATTCACTGGCCGATCGACTGGTGCATCTCTATTATAAATGTAACAAATCATCTGAAGAAATGATTTTAGAGTCAGTGTGGCGATACATGAATCGGCACACTAAAGAACAGTGATTCATAACCAAATCAACCCCCCCCCCTCTAGTTTTTAATACTTGCAAGAAATATAGCTGCTTGAGAAAAATCTGATTTAAAACATCTTTGCTTATTGAATAGGATTGAATATCACAATGTCGGTCTGCTTACCATCCACACTTTTAACAGGCAATGCTTTTTTTTTCTCTTTTCTTTTCTTTTTTAAACTCGGATAAGAAATTCAAAACGTGGCTTTTCTCACAAATGTTCAACATTAAACATAACCACTAAACTGGAAAACCGCACGATATGCTTATTACTAAATTACAAACTGAAACTGTTGGCAACCTGCTCTGAAATAAGATGCATAAAAGACTGTGTGATGTGCTGTTCCAGAAAAGATGATCAACTTTGATTAAGTCTAACTGTTGCATTCTTACGCGTCCCCAGAACAGTCGACACCTCGTCGGGTTTTATTCCTCGCACGCTTGCTAGAGATGAACGGTAAGCCGAGCGGCTCTTAGCGGGACGGAGCATCTAAAATGCGTCTTGATTGTGTTTAACTTCACTTCGTTTTAATTTCTCCTGATATTAAATATCGCTTTTATTAAAGCGTGCTCCGCTGTGGACGGCTGTGCGGCTTCCTCTAACGGGCTCCGATGAAATCTGGATTTTATGGTGAGTAATAAAAGCGGCATTTATTTTAAATATCGTGTCGGGATAAAAGAGATGAACCGCAATGCTTTTGCTGTGAGGAACAAGCTGCTGCGCTATGCTGGCCAACATCCAAATCTAACCTTACAGTCTATCCAGACAGACTATGAGAGAGAGAGAGAGAGAGAGAGAGAGAGAGGTGGGGTGGCAGAAGTGAAACGTGGGCATGGTGCCTGACTGTTACATCCCCAACACACCCACACCATCCCCTACTGGGTATGCAAGGTGACCCTTGACAGCTCTCGGTGTCTCTCAGTAAGACGGAGAGCAGCATGCCACCTAGCACTAAACATGAAGCACTGCCCGGAAACACAGCATGGCTCAAGAAACACACACACACAAAGTTGTTGTGTGTTCATAAAAGCGCTGAATATTTCAACCATGAATCTAGCTACACAAAGCCAACTAAATCCAAGCGCAAGACCAACGCATGATCCGACTTGTTAAGAAAAGGCTCGTTCCGCAATGACTCGCTTGGCAGGAATCGTTAACAATCCGAGCAGCGTACTTCCCATTTCCTGGAAGAGGCATCGTTTCAAAGTTCCCGTAGATGAGAGGTCAGCGGACCACCGGTTCAATAAGGAAACAGATTCCCCTGAGAGACGCGTGTAGAATTAGCAAGGGTCAAGACCTTCTCTGGTTTTACAAGCAATACACCACAATAATATTACGTGTGTGTGTGTGTGTGTGTGTGTGTGTGTGTGTGTGTGTGTGTGTGTGTGTGTGTGTGTGTAAAGTAAAAAAGTTGATTCTTTGCCTGGTTAATCCTCTTGTTTTTGCCACTGCGAGCTGGTAATCCTGACTGGAAATCTGCGCTTCTTCCAAATTCCTGCTTCTTCCTTTCGCTTTTCACAGACCCAGCGACTCATAACACACCGTTTCCCATCGCACGTCAGGCTCGTCCTTCAGTCAATCTTTTCAAAATCAGTTTTACACAACCGTGGGGAAAAAAAAAATTATGTAAAAATGGCACACGGTATGTCCTTTACACAACACTATCACTAACACTAAACTTAGCTGGAAGTGATCAGAGATCTGTTTGCTTTACGTGAAAAAAAAAAAAAAAAGAAACATCCGCTCGGTACAGATAAGTACGCGGGACTGAGAAGAGAGTGTTCCTGGGAAGCGTGGATAAAAGACGGACATGTGTTCGTGCACGTCCAGAGGCGAGGGCTGGCACGGGTGCTGCTGAGACATAATGAGTGATGAGGAGAGATGAAAGGAGGAGACAAGACGCGAGGACGAAGATGCAGTCTTTGAGAGTTTGGGTTTCTGGCGGAAAGAGAGAGAACGACTGAATAATTATAAGCGCTATAATGTAAGTGATAATGATAAGGCAACTATAAACGAATAAAAAGATGTAGAGCCACATCATACCACAAGGACGCTGATTATTGTTCATTTTAGTTCAATAAATTGGATTATTTTTATAATAAATGTGACTATCATGTATAAAAGCTAGTTATATATTATTGACAAACCTGTAAAATCACCAAAAAAAAGCCTCGTTCAGCATACTGCCACAGGACACGTGTGCGTGTGTGTGTGTGTGTGTGCGTGTGTGTGTGTGTGTGTGTGTCTGGGTGTGTAGGCAGGAAAACCTTTAAAAGAGTCACGTCTTGGCAGACACTAAAACAGAGGGAGTGTTAGATTGAGATGTAACTGATGGACTGCACACACCCACATACCCGCGGCCCGTGGTGTAAGCGCGCGACTCCGCGGCGTTGGCAGCTCGAATAGCGTGCTTCTGAATGAATAAGCCGGGCTCTCGCTCAGCCTAGTTAACATGCAGGCAAATCTGTCTTCATCGCCTTCATCAGGGGTGTCAGAGCCTCCTCTTCAAAGGGCAAAACACTCCACATGCATCACCCACACACTCGCATGGCTATTTCAATCCGTCTTTTACGCCCATGCTCACTTGCAACAACAGGTACTCTGTCTACACTGATCGGGCGACAGGCATATGCTGGGTGACACGTTGCCTCGGGGTGCACCGGCGTCTTCACTTCCGCTTCCTTTTCATTTCCTCTCACGGCAGGAAACGGCTCCGGCTTCGCTACTTCACGCTGGCCAGAAGGAAAAAAACAAGCACCAGGGCCGATCAGTGCTGGGAACAAACACGCGCAACCGTCATCGACGGTCAATCGAGCAGCGCTCAGGCAAATCAGCCGAGAGCTGCATGCAAACGCGGGCGGCTTCGGCCAATCAGGCCGACCGCAGACCGGCGGGGTGACGTCACGCTATTCAAAACGCCTACTGGTATAAATTCGAAGCCTGGTGCTTGTCACGAGACCCGGCGTTTGCGACCTTGACGCTGATACCATATTAGACGGTAGGGAAAATCCTTCTGGAAACATGATCGCGTGAATTCCGAAATAGCGAGGCATTAAAAATGCATAAGAGCAGCAAACAGAATCGAAAGCGGTGTATGAGTGTACTGTACTGTATGTACACAAACACAGAGAGGTTTTCATGAAGCAGGAAATAATAAAACGCCTTGTTTGTACACAAATAGATTCATACAGTCAGGGAAGCCTTTAGCTTTACAATAAACTCCATACATGCCCATACATACATAGAGTTTTTTTTTTTTTTAAACAGAAATCAAATGATTAATTTTTTTTATTAATTAAATGTGCAGCATAATATGCTGCCTTGTTATTAGGGACTTTTATTATTTCTTTTTATATATATATATATATAAAGGTCCAAGTTCACATTATTTATAGCATTTATTTGTATATACTGTATAGACTTGGATTAAATTCATTTAACTCAAGTGACCAGTCAAATTAGCTCATAACTATAGGAACGCCATAATAAATAAATTAGCTTTAATAATGCTGGTTTGTGGTAAAATTTTCACCAGTGTAAAAAAATTGAAATAAATAAATGAATAAATAAAAAAGAAAGGAAAAAGGAAAAAAAAAAACACCATGAACCGCTGCTCTAATATGTAAACCTTTCACATTTTCCACATTATTTGTGTATGTAATATTACTTCCAGTGTAAAATAATGAAAACAGCTGCTTTAACCCTCAACCTCGCTTTGCTTTGCGTGTGTGTGTATACAGTATGTGTGTGTATGTGTGCGTTGCGGCTCTGTGGAAGCTGTATTTAGGGCCGAGCAGAAACCCAACAACTATTACCACTGAGCAAACTTGGCTGACAGCATTTTTTTTTTTTTTCTTTGATGCTTGTTGGCGGGCGATTTCATGCGTAGGTTTTCCGTCTTAACAAAACAAAACCAGAAAAAAAAAAAAAGAAGAAGAAGAGAGAGGAAAAAAACAACAAAAAAAAAAAACAAACAACGACGCCAAGTTCGTGCACCGTTAAATATCGTTAGTGATTTGAAGATTTTGATCGTTATCAGGCATTGAATATGGCGGGGGAGGGACTGGGTTATATGCGCTTTTGATATGAGCTTCTCACCTGCTGAAGCAGACTCGCGGCATTCCCCTGACACGGCTGGACGATCGCGAAAGCGACCGCTGTCGTCACGACTGCAGGAATGCTGCGCTTTACACCGTCCTGTAATGATGCAGTTTTGCGCGACTGTATCAATCAATAAGAACCGGCATGCAATGACTTCCACAGCAGCTTCATTAATACTACTACAGAAATCCTTTTAATCGAATGTGACGAATCGATTGTTTCCGGAACTGGAATTTCATGCAAAATTGATTCGATCGACTTCTTCGGTCAAGCAGATTTCTTTTATTATCTATATATGCAAAGCCAATTATAGAAAAATTCGGAATGTATTAACTATGCCAGTGGACAAGTAAAAGCTTTGTTGCTCAATCCTATATTAGCCAGAACTCAAGTGAACCGGTACATTGAAATGGCCAATCAACCAATGAAATAAAAAGTAAAAATTGGTAATGAAGTCGCGCGTTAATCATTTGTTTCATCATTTTTTTACTGTAGCTTTGATTCTGGCTCTCAACATGGTGGTCAGTCCATGTGTAAATATGATTCAGGTCATCAGCTGACTTCATTTTTTGCCATATAATGTTGTTAGATCACTACACTACACTGCCTCCAGAGACTTGTACAGTGAGCACTCTGCATGATGGGTGCATTCGCGTTATCCGATTCCATTCTTACCCTGGCACACCTATCGCTATGGTATAGGGTCAACCTAAGGTCAATTTTCTCTGATCTCTGATCACGGTCATTCTGTTTTTTTTTTTTTCAGTATTCTTTCAGGTGTTAATTACGCATTAGTCCGTTCTTGAGACCATTTCAGACGGGTCAAATTTATTGGTCAGAAATTGCAACTTCTTTTTGGAGGGGCGGTCTATATCATTATGTCCTCCGCTATTAGAAACGGCTTTCCAGTAATAAAACCGGCAACTCGCCGCAACAGAAGCCTGTTCGCTTCCCGGGTCTAAGCCCTAAATCTGATGGTGTTATTTTCCAAACAAGCCAATCACGCCGTCGTACCTTTTATCATCGCTGATCCCAAACGGCTCAGTGTCTCCGTTGTTTAGTGAGCTGTGTTTGTTTTGGTAACAGTTTGTTTTGGCTCACCCCACTCAGCATTATGCCAAGTGATCCTGTGAATATTTAATGGCGCTCCCACACAATGAGCGCACAAAAATGGCTGTCACGCCCGGAGTTCGGCAAGCTGTTCGCATGTACGATGTAAATGGTGCAAGGTAGTCTAGTAGTACCTGTGAGTTATCAGGTGATTTACTGGGTTACATGGGAAGACAAAGGAAAGCACACGCACACACACACATACACACGCACACTAGTCTGTAAATAAGTGCACATAAATATCTACAATAAACTTGTATTTACTCGCACAGAACAAAATGAAGCAGGCAGGATAAACCTGCCTCAGATTAAGATGTACAGCATGCCAAGTATAACCCGATGACATCAGCACTCACCGAGAGAGAGAGGGGAGAGAGAGAGAGAGTGAGAGAGAGAGATGCATTATTTCTACACTCAATACAAGTACCTCATATAAGCCACTTACAAGTATCCTTAACACGAACACACACAGGCCAGCACGCATCCCAGCGACTACAGTGTATCAGACGCTATTTTCACAACGGGTAAAGACTAGCCTATTGAGATTGATATCGAATGGCTACAGGCCTCGCGCAGGATGAATAATAGATGATGCTGGACGCGGTGGTTTGATATTGTGCTGTGGTATTGAATGTTCTGATTACTGCTGAGGGACAAGAGCATGAACGAGCTCGGCACGATTTGGCCGCGTGAGGAACTCGAAACAGAGTGCAAACAGTGGAGACAGACAGGGAGACAGAAAGAGAGGAAATGGAGGGAATGGAAGGAGACATAAAGGGGCCGCTGGTAGCGGGCTTGTCTCCAGGCGAAAAGAGCACACGGCCAAAATCACCCTTCAGCACCATCTGTTTCCTACTTGTGAGTCTGTCATAGTCGAACGAGAATGCATTTTAGGCCCCGCCCAAACCCATGTTAAACTGAGTCCAAACCAAAACCCATTCGAACCTCAAACGAAATCAATTCTAAACCCAGACCAAACTCATACTAAACTCCAACCAAACCCATTCTAAACCTGGACCAAATCCATTTTAAACCATGCACAATCACATTCTAAACCAATTCTTAACCCGGAACAAACCTATTCTAAGCCCAGACCAAACCCTTTCTATAGAGACCAAACCTGTTCTAAACCCAAGCCAAACCCATTCTAAACCAGACCAAACACATTTTGAACTATAAACAATCACACTCTCAACGCAAACTAAACCCATCTTAAACCAGACCAAAGCCTTTTAAACCCGGACCAAACCCATTCTAAATCCAAACCAAACCCATTTTAAACCATACACAATCACACTCTAAACCCATTCTAAACCCAAACCAAACCCATTATATATCCAGACCAAACCTGTTCTAAACCCAAACCAAACCCATTCTAAACCAAACCATTTTAAACCCAGACCAAACCCATCTTAAACTATGCACAATCACTCTCTAAATCCATTCTAAACCCAAACCAATCCCATTATAAACCCATACATTCTAAACCCAAACAAAAACTATTCTCAACCGAGATCAAACCAAATTCTTACTCTAAACCCAACTTACTCTAAACCCACCCCAAACTCAATCAAAAGAAAAAGTCACATCACTCATTTTAAAAATAAGACACAAGCAATAAGACACAAGCAACACAAGCAAGCCTTGTGTATAAATCAATTTAGACCCAAATACAATCTTCACCCTGCTCAAACACATATGGACCCTAGCCTAAATCCAGCCTTGGTGTAGCCTAAACCTGCTCTGAACTCAGTTATAGTCGAGCCTAACCCCAGTATAAAGCCATGCCAAACTCAATCAAAACCAACACCCAAATAAATCCAGCCAAAACCCAACCCAATCCCTGCTGACACTCGGTCCAACCCTACAATCAATCTCTACGCTCACCCCAGAGCCAGCTACGAAACCGATGCCAAAGGTAGTGCAGGAGAAACCAAGTCAAACTGGGCCATCACAGAATTCTCTAATATCTGTAAATACAATCATCATTCATCACAGCTTATAGTGTTTAAATCCACACCTTAAAGAGTCATTAAAAGATCTTCACAGAGGCCCCTGACATATAAGAGCAGTCAAGTGATGCCATGTTGCCCCCCCCCCTCCCCACCCCAACAGCTGGTGCATGGACTACACTGTGCTACAGGCATTACGTCCTATGAAGAAAGGATTATTACATTATGACACTATTATTACATAGCACTCATGTGCTCATTTCCTCATAACGGAAGTTGCCAGTATATTGCTCCCTGCTCGTCCAAGCACGTGTGTAGGTGTACGAGAGTACTGTATGTGTGGACATGTCCACAAAGCAGAAAAAAAAACACTTAAGGACTAAGCGCTATTCTGTAGCAGGCCAGTAACACCCAACATCTCCAGCAAAGAGTGAAAAGGCACTGCGAGTCAAATTCTCTGCAGTCTTTACGTCCCGCTCTGCTGAAATAAAAATAATAATTCTCATGCTTTAGGCAGAGAAAAATAAACGATTTCCTCTTGCTGATGTTGAAAGTTTGGCGCACGATTGCTGATTTTCACTGTCAAAGTTTGTGCAGTACAGAAGCCTGTGTTACTTCTGAGATTATAGTTGTATTTCGACATAAAAACCCACCAGTTGATCATGCCAACCTGAAGCAACCTCAGATCACATACATACATACATACATACATACATACATACATACATACATACAGTCATACATACAGTCATACATACATACATAAAAAATAAATTGTCCTACCAGAGGGAATGTGGTTGAGTCCAGATGTTTTGAGAAGCTCCAGAGGCTGCTCTTTACTGGGAAGGCTATCTGTGGAAGAGAGAGACGGGCGTTTTAGAAATGATCCGGTGGACTGAGAGAGCAATACAAAAGCTTAAAGACATATCGGATCAGATGGAGGGGCATCAAGAAGGAAACGGCATTAGGGAAAATAACCTGCTGGAAAATAATTTGCATTTCAGTTCACTCCACTAATACTATAACACTCAGGGGAATACCAACGTACACATACACAAATACAGAGCGCTCACTAACAGCCTGCCTTTAAATAGCCATGAAAGAAACCCTGAAAGAAATCTTAATATATAAGGGAGAACTGGTGGGTTCATACAGATTCAGGGGCAAAGTTTAAAATCATACTTCATCATCATCATCATCATCATCATCATCATAATAATAATAATAATAGATTAAAATCACACGACAAAATCATGTCTCTTATTCCTCTTACAATCAACAGTAATTTGCCACCTGGAACTATTTGATATGAAAGTATTACATTTGATTTCTCCCTTTTCATCCATTTGTAGTTGCATGTGATAAAAGTCATTTTCACTAAATCACTAAAATGATAACAGCTGTAAAAAGATTCTGATTCCAGACCAGTACTGTTACTTAAAATAATTATATGACAGATAGCCAATAACAATGTTTTTTTGTGCTATTTATTTATTATTATATAATTCATTAAAATGTATGAACAAATCGGGCCTCCGAGTGGCGCAGTGGTAAAGTGCTCGCCCCATCATCCGGAGATCGCCAGTTCGATTCCAGGTCTCTCGGAGGCCTAGAGAGAGCTGATTGGCCGAGCTCTCTCAGAGGGGAGGGATGAGAGGTACTAAGTGCTCCCGCGTTAATCATGGCTCTACAGCCAATCAGGGGCGTCTGTGAGCTCATGTACGAAGTGTGCTACGCTACCACTACGGTGCGTGAGCGAGCAGTTCGAAAAAGCGGCATCAAGTGGTTCGGAGGAAACGTGTGATGGTCTTCGGCCCTCCCGGCTGAGTGGTAGTAATAGCCTTAGTACTTACTATTAGTAGGGAGCCCCCTAGTGACGGGTAGGAACTGGACATGACTAAATTAGGGAAAAAATCGAAAAAAAAGAAAAAAAAAAACGTATGTAACCTTCTTTCATCGACAGATTGTTTCTTGTAAAAAAAACCTGTTTGCTATATAGCTACCTATTCAATAAGAAGTAGTTTTCAAGACTTACATCGTCCCAGCAAAAACCTTTTATGAAATATACTATAAATTAAATATCATTAAATATAACAGTGATTAAAAGAAAAAATGTTCAATTCTTGCTTCTTGAAATATCCTTGGAACACAAAGTTTTACAAACTGATCTTTTTTTTTTTTTTTTTAAGATTGCGAAGACATTTTCCGATGCATACAGACATATTACAGCGCCACCTATAAGATCTTTCCCAAAACTGCAGCTGCGTAAACTACTGTTGTACAAATGAAACCGCAGCAAGGAGTGAATAAAGAGAATACAGTCTGAAACCGATGAAAATCACAGTTTTTTATACCCCTTTCTCCAATATAATAAGCAAGCAAAACTGAGCCTGCCATGTCACTGAGACACCACAAACTGGCAAGATTTCGGTCCTGAGGACATCTGACTTTTTGAAGTGCACTGAAACTAAAGACTCCTTCCAAAACATTACATAAACACACCTTCAGAACAATCACTACCATAACGACATGCTTACGTAAAGAGTAAAGCCTGGGGAAAGTGCCACTGAACAAATATAAAGCTGTCTTTTGCCTTTTGCAACTGGAATGACTCTCAGGGCCGTGCTGCTGTAGGAAACTAATCAGCCCCCTCTGGCCCATCAGGATTGAACAGGAATATGAAATCAAAAAATAAGACACATAAAAACTATATACAACTACAAAAATGCATGAACTCAGTCTCAGTGCACTGACTTTACACTACTGCGAGTGAGCTACTTAAAGAAAAAAAAAGAAAAGGAAGGTGAGAACCCTGGCACAATGATCTGGCTGCTCCTCACACCTACACACCGAAAGATGAGCCCTGAAGCACGAGCCTTACAAAGACAGGCAGGCATTTGACTTCGGCAGAAAGCCTGAAAAGAGCACCAATTATAGTTCACAGAGAGAGGGTATGTGTGTGTGTCTAGAACATACAGCAGGTTAGAAGAGGGCAAAAGTGCCTGTTCTCCGGTCGGCAAGCGTTCCAGGCACTGAGCACATATCCAGCTCTCCAGTCAGAAAGCTCTGAGGGGGAGGAAGGACCTTCCAACCCGGATTCTCCTACACAGTCCGTTCGCATCCACACCGAGGACAGGTGATCCGCGCAGCCCAGGCGTCCTCGCCCATTCTCAGGCAGAAACACGGGCATCCGAACACCTTTTCATATAATCCCGGTTATATTAAGCAGTGCGCTCTCGAAGAGACCCAGGAGCGTCAAAGCAGCGTTATTTATTTAGTGAACCAGGGAAGAAATGAGCAAGACGGCACTGAACTTACAAGCTCAGACACATAAGTGGTCTGAGCTGCTAAACCTTACAGACACACACACACATACATACGCACATACCGTACACACATACGAAGCCATCTGGCTTTCACACAAGTCAAACCAAAACTTGTTCCAAACCATTTTTCCCCTCTATATTAATTCATACATGGGTTGACATGGCAGCTCCACAAAACATGGCAGAACAAGCGCCCACACTTATCCTTGTGAAGAAGAAAAAAAAAATCCAAATTTTATGAATATGCAAATTAGAAATGCCTCCAACACTCCACACAGTCAATGCTTTCCCTGGTTAACTGCTACCGAGTGGCCTGTATTTGCATATCACACATGATAGACTCTTATATTTTATTTAAGGAATAAAACACAACGGGGCGTACGGTTAAAGGAAAAGAAGGAATTTATATGTTTTCATGTGTTCGCTTTTTTATGGTGCGCGTAGTACTTAATCTACATACTCATAGTGTGGATTTTATGAATCTAAAACCTTGAAAAATAAGACAGCGAATGAACACACCTATATTCCAAATAAGTCATTTGCACTGTTATTGGAAAATAAACAACGGATGTGGTGGTGTGAACGATAAGTTACCGTTACTAACCCTATGATGAGCGTTTTCCAACAACAGCAAGTGCTTTATGCATTCCATAACCACTGAGCATCTTTTCACAGAAAATGTCACCACATCAACAGTTGAATGGTTGAATTTGTGAAATAAGATAGATTAAAATAAGAAAATAAGAGGAAATAGCACTTTAATTGTGTAAACTGTCCACAAAAGATTCGCTGTGTAAGCTGTTACTGCCAGATGCAAGAAAGATCAAAGGTTTATCTAGATGCGTTTATTCTAACATCTGATTATTGCTATAGTATATTACTCACTCAACGTCTATACCGCTTTATCAGGTATTCAGGGTTGCGGGGACCTGAAGCCTATCCCAGGAAACTGAGGGCATGAGGTGGGGTACCCCCTGGACAGGGTGCCAATCCATCGCAGGGCACACACACATACACTCACTCACATACACACACTACGGGCAATTTGGGAACGACGATTAGCTTAATCTGCAGGTCTTTGGACTGTGGGAGGAAACCGGAGTACCCGGAGGAAACCCACCAAGCACGGGGAAGAAAATGCAAACTCCATGGCTATAGTATATCATCATCAAAATTTGATGTGATGTACAATGTTAAGTAACACCAACTGGCTAATCAGAAATGTGGATTCAACAATGCTCTGGTACAAGAACCTTTAATAATAACTCAGATGTTGCGATGAGATGTTCAGAAAACAAATTAAATGGAAAGTTCAAAGGAACCCAGTGGAAAAACACCAGAAAAATAGGACTTCTAATGAGGATTAGAAGAACTAAAAAGAGGCATCCTAGCAAAGAAAATGCAGAAGAACCTCAGCAAAAGAGAAATATGAGTGGGGGGAAAAAAAAAGAAAATTAAGATTGAATTATTTGTCACATGTACCTTACAGCAGTGGTCCACTGCTCTGAACATTTGATTGTTTTCTCAGCTCCCAGCACACTTGATTGAACTAATCAGCGAATTAACAGCCTTTCTTTAAATACAGTGGGTGTAGTAGAGCAAGGAAAACACTCAAATGTGCAGGGCAGTGGTCCTCCAGGACCCGTGGTGAGAACAGCAGCTGCACAGCAAAGTGAAATGATTTTTTTTTTTTTTTTAACATATCCTAGGTAGAAAGCTAGAGTCACAGCACAAGTTCATGGAGGATACAGCTCTCCTAGAGCAGATCGGGTTAAAGCCCTTACTCAAGGGCTTAACCTGTGGCAGCTTGACCTTCCAATCAGTTATCTAGAGCCTTAACTGTTTGAGCCAACATGCAGAACCCCAGCAAAAAAGGAATCCCAGTGAAGATAACCTCTGAAACCCTACCAAAGAGGATTCACAGTGGAGAAAATGCAGAAGAACTCTAGCAAAAGAGGAATCCCAGTGTAGAGACTGCAAAACTCAAATGAGGATAAGGAATGAAAGGAATGCAGAAGAACCCTACTAAAAGAGGAATCCTAGTGAAGAGACAGTAGAAGAACCTCAGCAAAAGTGGATTGCCAGTGAGTGAAATTCTGAACCCCCTGCAAAAGAGGAATCCTGGTGTAGAGAACGCAGAAGTCCAGCAAAAGAGGAATCCCAGTGTAAGGACTACAGAAGTCCAACAGAAGAGGAAAATGTGTGGAGAGAAAGTAGAAGAGCCTCAGCAAAAGAGACATCCTACTGGAGAGAAAGAAGACCTTCTAGTGGCAAGACTGCAGAAGTCCAACAAAAGAGGAAAATGAGTGAAAAGAATGGAGAGGAACCAGAAGCAAAACTGGAAATCCCAGTGAAGGAAATTCTGAATCTCTACCAAAGTCTATAATGGTCTGCAAAAGCCCAGCAAAAGAAGTCTCCCAGTTTAGAGGCTGCAAAACTCCAACCAAAAAGGAAAACAAGTGGGAGGAACGCGGAAGAACCGCAGTAAAAGAGGAATCCTAGTGGAGAGACCATAGAGGAACCCCAGCAAAGGATGTTCTGAAGTCCCTGCCAAAGAGGACTCCTGGTGCAGAGAATTCAGAAGAACTCCAGTAAAGGAGATAATGCAGCAGAACCCTGAAATGGAGTAAAACCCTGGTGGAACCAGAAAATGCAAGTAGAGGCTTGCACAGCAGGCAAAGTTAACTCACGGTAGAAAGCAGCATGACTGGAGGCACAGCTACTTTCCGTTTCTGTTTCTGACTTTTTCCAGCCAGCCAGACTGCAGGCATGATTAATACATGACGGAACACAAGAGGAATGAAAAATTTAAAAGTGAGCAACCCCCACCCCTGTGGAACGGTTACTAAAGAAAGATGCCTCCACGCTCCACAGGCAGGCCTAATTTCTGTCTGACAGAGGGAAGGATGAAAAGACGAGCAGATGGGGGGCCAGAAACGCCGTCGAGAAGACGAAGAACACGGGATGGAAGCTGGTTTGTTAAGTTCGTGGATCGGGGCCTTGTTCTCAGGCCCGTCTCACCCCTTGATCTATTTCAGGAAGAAGTCTCCTCGCACCATAATAGCATTTTAATTAGCCCACCATGCCAGAAGATCCATCATGCATCACTCACTCACACACTCACTCACTCGCTCGCTCAAGGAAAGCCTGGAACATCCGCAAAAACAATGTTCAATGTTTAGCAGCATTACACTGCAGCCTCATCGCATTTACAGACTTTGTAGTCTGTGTGTGGTAGTAGTTGCTGCTTTTCATAAATATATAAATGTGTGTGTGTGTGTGTGTGTGTGTGTGTGTGTGTGTGTGTGTGTGTGTGTGTGTGTGTGTGTACACACACAAACAAATCTACTAGACCAGACTCTAACAGTTTCCACACTCACTTGGCACAGCGTTCGCTCTTCCCTAAGATATTTCCAGCAACCTGTTTAATGGATCACAGAAATAACATCCTGTTTTTTTTTTTTCTTTTAATATTTTTTTTTTACATAATCATATTTAAGGAATAAAATCTTGTCTTCGGGCCTTGCAGACACGATGGAAGAGGAGACACTGAACAAAAGGACAAATACCCACTCATGCTGTTCACATGCGAGATCCCACACACAACTCATCACATCCCACACACACACACACACACACACACACACACACACACACACACACACACACCCACACTGTCTAAACCCCAGTGCCATTCTGTCCCGTCTAATTCTATACATAGATCCATAAACTAAATCAGACCAGATGTATTTTCCCAAGTGCTGTGGAAGTGTTATCAGACTTGATCTTCACTCTGAGGAGAGAACACGTGCCGGTTGTGTTTATGAAAATAAAATCACGCTGTTTTTCATTATAGCCGCGACACCTTCTTTAAAAAATAGAATGCTGATGAATAAATACACAAGAGAATCAAACTGTGTTTCGTGTGTCCCGGAGTGTGTGTCTGTTGCTGAGATGGGAGCCGGGCAGACGGGCAGCCGGTGGCAGATGGCAGAAAGATGACACCAGAGCCTGATGGGCTGGATGAGGAGAAGTCCTTCTGTCTGTGTGGCATCAGACCCACGGTTACACACATGAACACGTTCACACCCAAATCGCAAACAATCAGCGTGTAGTGCACCGTCACTGAGTTCACAGGTGAATAAACCCATCAAAGTTGTCAAATTACAGTCGGTCCTGGCATGGGCGATGTGAGAAGCGGATATTTTTAGGACTTTCTGATGCGCTTAAAGCAAACATAGCCAGCACGGTGGATGGAGAAACGACTCCGAGAGACGACTGTAGACCGCGAAGAGTGATTTAATCACAGAGAAATCGTGCATTCAACCTTAAATGGTACCTGTTGCTTGAAAAAATTATAAAATGTGCCCGGCATTAGTTAAAGCTAATGTGAAGTCCTCAGGTTGGCGAGAGAGAGGTTTTATCTGGTTATTTGTGTTTTTGGAAAACGCTGCAGTACTCTATCTGCTTCACTTCGATCCTTTACTTTAATAGGAAACACTTCCGGACGTACTCGTAGTGTGATGTAATCTCAGGGTATGACGACATCAATAATGAAATCAATGCATCGTCCTACTTAGCTGTGTAGCTTTGTTTTAAAGAGATCTTTAAATCCTCCAGGGGCGATCAAGTCAACCCGGGACGTTTGCTTAAGCAGACTGATGGCACATTATAGGAACTGGGCTGGGAGTTATGTACAGTCCTGACCTCGTTTCAAGCCAGTTCCACATTGGTGGGCCATTAAAGGAGTTCCTGGGGGGCTAGTGTTTCAGACACAAAGCAGGAAGTCCAGCATACTGAGAAGAGGTTCAACCTTGATGGTCTAGAAGCAATAGGTGAAACACTGTTTAAATTGTTTAACAAGTTAAGTTCTTTAACAAGCCTCATCAAATTTAATGGAACAATTTGAGCTGTTAAAAGCCATGACTGATAACACGTCACCTATTCGTCATTACCGTCTGATGCTAAATCAGGGGACCCCATGTGGACACACAGGACAGGTACAGATGCTAGTTCTGTAAAACGCCTGGGTGAATTTTCTGAAGAAAAAACCCGAATGACTTGGCCCCCGGAGCCGCACCGCCAACCCTGAGCTGGAGGACACAAACAGAGACACCAGCTTATTTACAAAAAGCGCAATGCCCTACAGCCTCGTCTTAAAATACCCTCACGGTCTGCTTTCTCACACACACAGACAGACACACAGCAGAACTTCGGATCTTATGGCGGGCCGGTGAAAATAGGTGTTGGCGATGCCGAGTGTCTCTGTGAACCGTAGCAGCGACCATGGGGCATGTTTACAGCGCGGTCAAGGCTTTGAAGTTGGAGACCTTATCAGTCACCAGAAGCTCCATCTCCAGAAACATGCGATCCTGTGCCATTTTTGGCCACGCACATCCCAGAGGACATGGGAAATGACATCAGAGCTGTTACACAG